>JANCIO010000214.1:0-55301 GCA_027604855.1 Psilocybe subaeruginosa
AAGATAGATTTTGTGACAACAGCAGGGGTCCCTGGTTAAAAGAACGAGTCTATTACTACGTAATAGGACTCGTAACAAATTCAACGTTGCGCCCTTATTTTCTACCACATCCACTTCAAAGGTCTCTGGCGGATGAACGTCATATTGTGAAGCTTATATTATTTGGCCTATAAATTATGATCTCTTTGTGCTCAATGGTCGAATGTGACATAAATCATCTCACCCGAACCCCAGAATTTGCCGAGGAAGTTTATTTTAAAACGCCACTTGATTCTGTGAGTCGTTTTTACAGTATTGATACATATTCATTTTACAATGTTGAAATTAAGTGCTAAGCTTCGATTACTACGTCTGCTACTGCTCTAGGCTCATCCTTGATATGCGGAATAATTTACCATTCCAATAGGAATCATGTCGTGATCCACGGGCTCCAAACCGCCGAAACTGATCACAATATCGCCCCCATATATACACTAATACCTCTACGATTTTTGGCATAAGGATTATGCATCCTGGATGAGGCGAACACAGCATGTCTCTATACGCCGCACCTCATCTGGACAACCACGATTCCCTCAAAGCCGTATAACCCTCGAAAGATATGAACTTATCTTTTGCAAGGCCGAAGACAGCGAACCGTCGATGTGGGATGCAAAGAATCCCACTCTGCTTTTGTGCATTCATATGCTCTCCGATCATTTTCGACCTGTTTCACGAACTCGTCATCGGGCGTCGAACCAATCTTGGCCAAGCTATTCGGTGAGTAACCATTGCCTGATACATCAACACGCTCCGTGTTTGTATGGACATCCGTGCCAGCTCCAACTTTCCCCAATGGTGCCAAAGGTGTTTCATGTCTTTCCAGTGCCAAAATCTTGAGGACTACATTTCGCAGGTCTAGTCCGCCTCTCGTGATAGGGAAATAGGAATATCCGTCCGGAGAATCTTTGATACTAAACCGGTCTTCGATGGTTTTCTTTAGGAACCCGATTGCGCCCACGCCAGTATCCATACTTCTAGGAAATAATTCTACCTGTATGAGACCCATGGTTTCAATCAAGTTGTTGATATGCGCATCGTCGAAGCAATTTGCAGGGAAGTTCCTCAGGAAGGAGGCCATATACTTGTTGTATCCATTGATCTATCCAAAGACGGACTTGGAACTAGCAAGCTGGCGTCTCGTCTCGTTGATATGACGATCGACATCCTCTTGATTGATCATAAACCTGGAGACCTCTGGGGCAAATTTGAGAGAGCCCCAGCGCATATCGCCTTCCGAAAGCCTGGCATGGTCTTCAGTGCGAGTTCCGACAAATGCCGACCCGGTTTTCTTCTTATTGAACCTCAACCCGGCGAGTTCAGTGTACATGTTCATCTTCACCCAGCCATTTGCCACCTTCTTTGGATCGGAATCCCAAAGCCACAGGTTATCATGCATTCTGTATAGGTGCAAACCTTCGGCCCTCTATTTGACCGCGAAGTCCATGATGAAGAGGACAGCCTCCCCACAAACGACACTCAGGGCGTGCGCAATCGGAGTCCCGCGTCTGCAGATGATGTCTCCCCTCACGGGCGAGAGCGCTGGACTCGTCTAGGGCCTTGGCGTGCGTCTGATATGCGAGCCTTTGCTTCTCGAGTTCCGGCGAGTTTAATGTTCGTAATGAAGTGTATAGTCTGTCTGAAAGACGATTTGCCGATGGTTGATGATTTTGACATATTGGACAAGGTGAGCTGAAGTGGTTTCTGAAGTGTAAAAGAGTTGGGGTGGATTGAGTGCGAAACCGAAGTTGGTTTCTTGTTTCTTGCACTTCTGTTAACAGCGCTTTTATCTTGGGATAATATTAACCTTCCATGCATTTCCATGGGACATCAGAATGACCCCGTTCGGTTTCGAGCTCTAGTTATGAAATGAGTCATTGGCCAAGATACTCATGTCGCTCTGGTGATTTACGTGTACTTCGACATTCCACTGCGTGGAAGTCTCACATTTGTTCATGAAAGTTCTGCAATGCATCGCTCTCTGATAGATTAATAGACGAGATAAAGAAGTGCATGTATAAACGCTGTGGCCGCCTTGCCCCAGACTGTTGTAGGTAGCGCTCAGGGGGTGTAACAGAGCAAGGTAGCATATCTTCCCCAAAGTTATGAGCTCGGTGCGTGACACGACTCCTTAATACCAGGCAGCCTACATATAGCACTCTATCTATTATTTCCGTTCCCGATCGTCTTTTTGGTTTGTGGGCAGTGCTCACAGAAAGATTATCAGTGAAGCAAACGACATCACTGTGACTGGGAACATGATGAATGTAAATCAGGCTGCGACCTTTCGCGTATTCTTTCCTATCGTGACTACTGCATGTAGTGAGAAATGGCATACAATCGTCTTGTATAACGAGTTCCAAACGAGGGGTGGAGTCCTGCTACTCAATACGCGTAGATGAAGCTCGCCGAGTTGTGGAGTCCTCAACACGGTACTGCGGCGGATAACTGTGATCCGATTTGACGGAGTTTGAAGATAGACAGGAGGCACCTCACTTGGGAAACTTTATCGCTGCGCACAAACTCTCATCAACGATCAACATTAGTTGCTCCCATCTGTCACCATAGCCAGAAAACTATGTCATTCGGGTATGGGTAGGCTTTAGCATCTGTCATCGGCTCGGTCACCCTGCAAGTTGAAGTCAAATATCAATCTATCAACTGGGAAGAACTTATTCTAAGCCTTAGACCGCACGACTTGCTGGTATTATCACCAGCACCGACAGGTAACCCAAAGCGATGTATGGATAAAAATAAACTCTGATGGATTTTTTAATGTTGCAATCTCACTCGGCGGCGGCGAACAGCGAACCAACAGCAAGCACGATACGGAGCTTTTCCTTGGACTGATGCATGATACATGGCAGCTCCCTCAAAAAGCCTAAAATTGTCCTCCTGAGTATACAAAATCCTGTCGTATTTGATGAACAAAGCCTCCAACGATCCCCCATCTCGAACTCTGCAATCTCTGCATGCCATCTGGGACAAAGCCTTCCTACATCGTCGATCTCCCTTTCGAGATCTGGCAGCATGTATCCTCCTTTCTTTCTGTGGAAGAAGTATGGGTGTTACATGGACTAAACCGTATGCTGCGTAATATTGCATTGGATAAACGATACAAATGTGTCAAGGTGAACTTCGCTCCACGACATTATGGGAGTTACGCAACTCGTTTTCGACACCTAGGGTGAGCCCTACATATCTCCTCTATCGATGATTATTGCTAACTGTTTTATAGCGAAGATCAAATTGCAAAGCGCGTCCGGGAAATATACTTCCAACCGTACATACCACTTGATCCTTTTGATCTAAAGGACGACTTGAAGGCTCGTTCTCCACTAAAGGGCATCTTCGAGGAGACGTCTGCTCCCGACGCAAATACGATAGTCAGCACCATAGCACGCTTTAAGAAAGTCTCAAGTCTTCGCATAGAATCTACCTACGATATACGCTTGCGCCCTCCAGGTCTGCAGCTCATACACGGAGGACTTCGAATATTTGCCAATAATCTTCGCACCCTTATCCTGTCGTTTCCACTTGAGATGATGTCCACTATCATCCTTCCGGATCTCGTCCTTACACGACTCGAAACTCTCGAAATCATGCCTTCATCGTTGGAGTGGTCCACGCGGCAGGGTGATATTTTTTTAATCTTTTCGACCACGTTGAAAGCAACAACACTGCCCTTTGTCAACCGCCACCGCCTTTCGTTGCGTTTTTTTAGTTTTAATCCTCCGAATTTTCAAGCTTCGTGGATGCCGTACAACCCCAGAGTCATCACATATTTCAAACTAATTCCGTTATTCGAGGGCTTGAATCATATACCACATTTGGAATCGGTGTCCTTCAGCGTCCCAGCTCACACTTCCCCAAAAGACGCCACCTATCGGTTCTTTGCTCAACACTCGAAAACTCTTCGCCGTCTACAGCTTTCCATGGCGCATATGTCCGTTTTAGACTATCAGAACTTTCTTGAACAGCTTGACGTGCCCCTGCCGCTTCTTGAAGCTCTTACCCTCAATTTCGGCTTTCGCTCACGACACCTCATCGTTGATCCCTCTCTTCCAAAATTTCTCAGCCAATATGCTTCCACTTTGAGATCTCTCAGATTACTCAAAAAGCAACATGGCAAACGAGAAATGTTTTCTTTATTCGAGATACCGCTTGGATCACCCACCGCTTACTCGAAGCTCAGATTCCTGGAGATCTGGCTTTATTGTCTGACGCCCGAGATTTTGGACATGATTTCGTCCTCTTTACCTAATCTTGAAGATCTCGAGCTCACTGTCCGTATTTTTAAAGGGGAAAGCGCATCGTTTGAAAACGAACGAGATCAGGTAAGCCCTCGTCGATTCATTCAGTCTTTCTGTCGTTGAGCTCGGTCTTTCTAGTTCTGTGTTGAGATGAGACTCCGTGACTATTACGAATGGAAACTCCGACGATTGCTCCTCAAAAACATTGATTCGAAAACAATGTCGAGGTCTAATGCCAACTGCATCATCGCAGTGGTAGAGGCCCTTCCACGTTTATTGACGATCAATGAAATGAACAGGGTTGACTATCTATCCTGTTACTCAAGAACGTAAAGTAACAACGAGAAAACGTTTGAATAAATCTTCTCCTCAGCATTGCCATTAGCCACCACAAGTACAAAACTTAACCCCAGGGCCCAGAGCAATCCCTCCTTTTGCACGCCGTCGATCGTTCTTTTGCAATATCAAAGATGTCGATGATGTTTGGAAAGACGAGAGGGTGCGGTGTTGAGAAGAGAATGGGATTACTTTATTACGGCCCATCATCCTTTGTCGAGTCGATTAAAGCGATGGATCAGACGTCCGCCAGTAGTAATCCCCTCAACAAAACTACTATGATACACGGAAATCCCGAGTACACAGTAGAAGTACTTATAAGCTATTTGGACTGGTGATTTGTAGAGCGTAGTACATTGACAGCTTTATCAGCCTCACTGTCATGACTGTTTGACTTCTTTAAAAATTAAATCGGTCAAAGTGTTGCTTACAGCTTTGTAGTTGTTTCCGGAATTTAGAAATGCGAAGGAGAACCGGAGCACCGGGACCATAAGGGATCGTACTACATACACAGTACCCCTTTAATTTGTTCCATAAATTCAATGCCCCCGCCGCCGATGGAAGACTACTGTGGGGAAAAATTTGGGGAGAAGCGAATTGAGCACGTGGTACTCGGAGCCAGTATGGTCACGCTCATTATACGTCGCGATGATGCATGTCCAGGCATGTCCTCCCTCCCACAACGTGCACAACATTTTAAGCTACATTTACATCCTATTCTGCATCCTGGACCACAGGAAGGATAATGGTAAACACATCGACGGCGACCATTTCAAAAGAAACGCCTTTAAGGAAGAGGATGCGTGTTCTTGAACGGGCACAGTCTCTCACAAACCTGAATACACTAGGATCGACGGAGGGCAAAACTTTGGATATCAAGTTCAAGCATAGGGAGCAGGGAGAAGATGCAGTTCAATCATCACCTATAGACTACGAAACCCATTCAAGCTCAAGCGACGACGACGTGGAACTTACGAATCGAGAGGAGGGGACATCACATAGAAAGGAACATGCTAAATCTCAGCGGCCCACTCTGGATACCAGAAGTCTGCATCATCACCCCCGCCACCGGTCAGACCGTTCAGAGAGCAGCCCTATGTCCCCGAAAACACGGGCATGGTACGAATTTGACCTAGCAGTGGTCGTTGCATTGGTCTCACCGATCGGGAACTGGCTTACTGGAGGCGACCATGTCAAGAATCTTCTCCTCATAGTTCTGCTCATTTTCTATCTACACCAAGTCATCGAAGGTCAGTTTAGCACGATCATTCCATTTTTTCTTTTTTAATCAAAATTCAAGTGCCGTGGAGATTATATCACAAGTGCAGGCCTCACAGACGAGCACAGCACATCCCTCCATCTGGAGCACTCGCTGACTCAGACTCACTGGAGTCGCGATATGCCCAACTCGCTGCCTCCGAGCTCCAGAAATTTGAATTTCTATTCCTCTTCTTCACATTCCTTTCACCTTTCCTTGGCGCCGCCCTGCTTCGTTATGCAACCGACGCTATTTTAGGTCCAGATGCTGTCTCGTGGTTCAGCACGGGTCTGTTCGTCCTCGCTACCGGCATGCGGCCGTGGGTACACCTCGTGGAGCGTCTGAACGACCGCACAGAGGAGCTGCACGATTTTGTGCACTATCCATCTGCCACACACGCTGTGTCTGATGAGCAGCACAAGTTTCTCGAAGCACGCATTGGCCAGCTCGAGAAATCGCTCAACAAAATGAAAAACAAAGTCTCTCATACTACCGAAGATGTGTACGACTATGTCGACGATGCTGTAGACGCTGTTGAGCACGCTATGCGGAAGCAGGATAGAAAATGGGACAAATTCGAAGGAAAAGTCAAAGAAGTCGAACAAGTCGTCATCCAGTTATCTTCTAAAACGTCGGTACACGCGTACCCTCTTCTCAGAGCACTCTCAGTTGATCTAGGGAACATGAGAACATATACGCGATATATCATCGAGCGCATCGTCCCGAGTTGGGTTTCACACCCTCAGAAGGGTATATATTCCTCATATCCGTTGGACCCCACCTCAACCGTCCTTCGCACAAAGAAGCCTGCTAAACGCTCTATACCTGGCTCATCGTCGTCCTCGCCGTGCATATCTCCCCTCGAAACCATCGTCGAGGAAGAAATAAGCACTACGCATACGGAAAATCATGTGGGCAATGGTTCCATCCTTGCCCGACCATATTATATCACGTCTGCACTGGTTTATCGAGCCGGCTATATGATCACTGCACCCCTTCGAGCTGCTGTGAGGATGGTGTTAAGGAATTATTGACGACGATCCTCTTCATATTCCCTCTCCTCTCGTTCTTATAATTGTTGTACATATTTATTAGCATTCACATCATCATTGCACAGCCATATTCATTGTACATTACTTGCAATTTGTCTGTGATATTCAATTCCCTGATCGATGGACCTATCACGTTCATTACCATTTTGTAGCTTTCCAAAGAGTCTTGTCTCAATGTTATGTACATTATCATCATCATCCCAAGTTTCATTACTTTGTTGATATCGGGCCTGCCATGGTATGATACTTCAAGCGTATGTACGAGGCAAGTCCCGCTTGATCTGAGGTAGTACATCGATGACACTTTGAGCCTCTCGGATAAATTGTTTCCATGTGATTCCATTGAACGTGTGTAGGAAAGGCATAACTTCTGCAACAGCGGCAGCCCCATAGCTTGTTTTCGAACGTCGGCCTTTTTTCTCGAGTAACAGTGTTAAGTGCTGCAGCTTCCAAAGGTGATAGTCGTGATGACCAATCTCATAGCAGAACTATATTCAAGGAACGTGAATGAGGGCTACGAATGTTGAAAGGACTGCTAAGCATACCTCGTATTCTTCGTTGATCTCCAGGGGACTTGTGTGTCGACGTTTGAAGTAGTGGATCGAAAGATCGAGTTCATAAAGGTCTGGCAGAGAAGCAGCAAACAGGTCCAGCATTTCGGGAGTAAGAATTTGAAGTTCCATTTTTAGATATCTCAGCCTCGGATAGGAGACCAGAGGGTCTAACAGAGTCAGAAATTGGGCCCTGCCGTGGGGGCTTTTCGATATTATAAGGCAGGTCAAGGACGAAGCGTGTCGTCGAATGAATCCTAGAGTAACCTCTTGATACGTTGAAGGTGCCAGATGCATCGAATCGTATTGGTACTGGATCACAAAGGTTTCGAGGAATGGTAAAGTAGCTTCCAGTTGGTCCAAAACTCCACGAGTGGTACTGATCTCTGGATCTGTCATGCTGATAGTGAGATGTCGTAAAGTATGGGAGTGCATTTTCAGAAACCGGGTGATACAATCCGGAGAGGTAGACGCCGATATGCTGATCGACAAGGTCTGTAAGTGCGGAATGTGATCGAGGGATTTAAACAGGGGTGAGAGGTTGAAGTTTGTAGACATGGCCGTTAGAACCATGGACCATGTCGGCGGCAAGGGCTCAAGCTTCAAATCTACCGTAGTCAATGTTAACCGGTGTCGGTTTAAGAAGGGTGCCATTGTCATCGTGGCTGTATCTAAAAATGACTGGTCGACTTCCGTTTTCTCTGGTAGTGTGAATAAGGTCATAGAAAAGGAGCTTAGATGCGGAAGGAAAAGTGCCGGCGGCAAGACAGTCCCCATCAACTCAAAAGGATATGAGAAGCTAAGTGACTGTAGATGAATAGATGATAGGAGGCTCGCATGGAAAAGAGGTATGCTCTCCCGAAGAATTCTTCCCCGAAGATAATCAAATTTGATCTTCACATATCGGACTTCTTTGAAGTTCGCAACGACGCTAATGGCCAGGCTTTTGTCGCTTTTGACACAGTTTCGAAAATACCGTTTGATGTAAAGGAGCATTCTCGTTCTTCGTGATGTTTTCGACGATTGGGGGAAGTCGGTTACGGCATAATCATAGTATGCGAGCTCGTGCACGCGCATCGCTATATTGCAGTCACTACTATGCCCTTAGTACTGTGTTATAGAATGAATGACTCGTCACGTACTTGAAACGTAGAAATTTACGGCGGTACTCTTTGGAGACGATGTTGTTCAAAGATACCGCTACCGTCTGGAAACGACTTTCCATAGCGATGCTAAAGAGGCTCTTGTTCAGGCTGCGCAATGCCCATATTTCGTCCTGAAGAAGAAAAGAGGTGATATGCAGCCAAAGCTCGTATGGAATGTCGTCCATGTACGTGGAGGTTATGATTCAGGGGATGTGCTGGAGTCTTGCTATCGTGGGTGTATTTATTGTCAGACAGCCGCTGGGAATGCGATGCATCCAGGAATTAATCCTTCTACAGTTGTAGATAGTATATGTGTCGACAGGTGTCGTAATAGGGCGGGACTGGGGTTATTGATATCATAATGTAAGGTCGCCAAGGCTCCCAGAAGGATGCATATCCTATATCTAGAGCACTGTAAGGCAACTAATAGGCCACTTTCCCATGGGCCATTAGCGATGGTGAATTGATGCTAACTGCAGGAAGGATGTTGTTGAGCTCCTTCCATGATCTACAGGTGAAACGCGTAGAAAATAACTTTCAGACATGTCAATGTACACCGAGGCTTGTCGCTGATCTAATAATTATGGAAATTTTGAGTTGTTGTACATACGTCATAGGTTCGGAGCAAGCCCTGTGCTCCGGGCCGCCAGAGGCTAGCGGCTAGCCTCTCTCAGCTTCATTCTCCGCTATTCCCAAGACTCCGACAGACTCCGACTAATCCGAACTGATCCGCTGTGCATCTTAGACTTGAATTTTGTATACGACCAGAGGAGGGCCATATACGATCTGAAGTTGATTATCGGGTGACTGAAATATGTGGCAAAGGAAACTGTCCCAAATAGTTTGGCCTCACTATCGACTGCGTAAGATTGAACCACCATATATATTCTGTGAGTAAGATTTCGATGCTCGTTGTGGACCCAATTATGTTGGCTGCGTGATACAAATTTCATTCGATTTAAGCAGCCCAAGAGAGTCCCCATTGCAATGTAATTTTTGCTTCAGCTACCCATCCAGTTCCTCTATAAGTCGCCGTGCTTCTGGACATCGTGGTAATATTGAACATTCAAATGGTTTCTTCAGACTAGGGGGGTTAGCAAACTGGTAAGCCAGCCAATTCTGTTATGAGGGCCTCACAGCTGAAGCGACATACCTAATGAGGCCAAATTCGTAATATTCGTCATTAACCTCGATAAAACGACCAGCTTGGTCTCGGCATTTTTCTAAATTAAAAACCGCAAGAATAGACGCTATTGTGAGCCATAACCTGCATGCGCCATTAGCCTCGACGTACATGGAGTCAAGACTTAAACTTACAGTAGCACTCGCAACATGCTGCCCAGCGCAAGCTCTGGGAGCGGTATTTACATATCAAAATTTCATTAATGTTTAATTAAAAAAATGAAGCACACCTCCTCCCAAATCCGAAGGCAATGACTCGATTTTCGTCGTTCAATGAACCATCGGTATTTATAAACCGCTCAGGTTTAAAAGTCATCGGATCTGGATATCTGGTTTTATCATGTGTCATCGCCCTGTAGAAATTGTAATTAGCTCCTCATATCCATTGAAGTTTCCTGTGAGTATAACTAGCCATATGTTGCTCAAGATTGTCGCCCCTATATAGTTAAGCTATGAATGGAGACCTGTTGAACGACCTGTCCTCGTACCTTTGGGGATAAGATATCCGTCATAGAAATCGTCTTCAGTAACGGCGTGTGGGAATCCAAGTGAACCAGGGGGCTTCCAGCGAAGAACCTTGCGATATATCGCCTCCACATAAGGCATGGCTGGACGGTCTTCGTAGCCTGGAAGCCGCTTTGACTCCAAGATACGGTCAATTTCTGCTTGAGCCTTGCTCTGAATATCTGGATTAATAACCATGAGGTATATGAAGGTCCCAATTGCAGATTTTGTCTAAAACCTATCTATTAACATTGCAGTCTTCTTTATTAAACCATGGGCCTACGGGATCTGACGCGCCTGTGGAGAGCAAGCAGTCAGGGATAATCCACTTCGGCTGAATATAATCCTTTATTTACCAATATAGGTCGTAGGTGCAATAGTCATTACAGCCACCTCCTCCTTTTCTGAAACACCGACGGTATTCTTTCTCTCCAGGAGATCGGCAACCAGAGACGGTCTAGCATCTCCTTGCGCCTAGAAGTAGTATGAACGTATTAAACAGTCGAACTATGCGTAAAGATAACATACCATCCGGGACTTTGTAAAGTTCAGCGGTATTTGCAGCGTATCATCGGCCAGCTTCCTTGCTTTCTCGGCCCTCCTACGAGAAAATGCTCCCGGAAACCAACATGGAACGAAACGGAGAATTGGAAGGATGTTGATCACGCTGCCGCCAGGTGATGCCAACTCCATGTTGATGGCAAAAGCTTCGTCCGCAGCCACCACACATGGGTCCTTAGACGATTCCGCGTCATAGCCATACATTGAGGACATGGAAATTGAAATAGATATCCTGAAGGTCACAATGGGGTGATTATTTGATGCTCCAGAGCACACATTAATGCTTACATCTTACTATGATCCCACAAGTTATCCGGGCTGTGAAGTATTCTCTTGAGCGCTTGATGAACACTTGTAACTATTATAGAGCTGAAGTTATTCGGAGGGGATCCAGCCTGGCGATATGCTTTCGTGGCGTACTTCCGGCCGATACGCCATGTTTCTCCGTATCTCATAACGCCTAGGTTGTACGAGCTCATGCCCGTCCTGCATAAGTTTTATTAGGATAAAGAATACCATGATTGACCTTAGACGTGTCTTTCGGTTACAAGAACACTCTTACTTACAAGTCAATAGTTGGCAAATACGGTCGATCTGAGTATTTGGCCCCTCTTCGGTCAAGCAACTCATCTGCAATTTGTTGGCTGTTGATTATGACGACATGTGTTCCAAAGGCACTCGCGTGGAGAATGTCGCCTATAAGATACGAATCATTGATAGTTAGGTCTCCTTGCTGTCGATAAGTGATAGTGTACTAACTGTTGTATCTCTCCCCCCACTGGACGTACTCTGAGCCGATATTAGCAGTAGGGAAATCAAACGCGTTTCCGAGGAAAGGAAGTCCCCTTGGGCCAGGTGGGAAGTGTCTTTGTTCTCTCCTCGTCGTTAATTTTCTGAACATATAAGCCAGAAATGTCGCAATGACTAAAGGCAACATTACAGACATGGTGGTCGAATATGATTGAAGTTGGGGACGAAGATCTTTTTGGGCGAAGACTGGTACAACGTACGATTTAGTCGTTTACTGATGTAATCTGACTTTACCAAGAGATAAGCTATTGACCGATCGAAAAGATTCCTTCGGGATAAGATGTCCAAAGAGATAAGAGAGAGGAGCACAAATTATCCGTGTGACACGAATCCTTTGTGGGTGCGGAGGGCTTTGGCGGCAGAGAGGAGACGACCCAGAATTTCGGGTCACGTGATCTCCGAGGAGTCAACGACGCGAATGCAGCGCGAGACGCGACGTGGAAGGGAAGCGGGCCGCCAAAGGCCTGAGCGCTTGGGAAAGCAAAGAGGAGATCTGAAACGGAGTCCAAGTGGCTGTACTGAAAGGAGAGAAGCTCACAACGGCCCACTTGGAGCGAGTTGGATCCAAGAGAGAAACCCCAAGCAGAGCATAACTCTGCAATGTACAAGATGAATCACACCGAAGTCCCAAAAAAAAGGTCAATTTTGATAATATAGTGCTAAAAGTATGCATAAGGAATGAAGGCCGTGCAGTAAAGTAGATTAGCAAAAGAGAGAGCAGGGCTTGCAAAGTATGAGAGGATAAGCACATAAAGTAGTTTAGCGAGCAGCAATTTCAACAGAAGTCAGGGGAATGTTACATCTAATACAGTATTGATCAATAACTGAAGACAGAGTGTCCATGTTAGAAAGCGAGTAGGAAGAAGCAGTGCTCAAAGGAATAATATCTACCATGCAGCGCCAATAGAGAAGAAAAGCCAGCGAAGTCCAACCACCAGTGGCTGCCACCACCTGCCAAATGTCAGAATGGGTCAGCAAAAGAAGAGGAAAGAAGGTGCACCTCTGGAGGAACACCCGCAAGAAGAAGGGTGACCGTACCACCAATACAAAAGCAATGACCAGAGATATGTGCAAGATCAGTGTTGTCCCAAATTTAGAGACAAATTCAAGGAAAGTGTGTTTAAACATATGCAACCAGGCACCAGAGGAGTTACGATGTGCAAACAGCAATAATGAGGAAGGCACATCACAGTTGACATGCAAATGATTACAGAAGGCTTCAACTGGACATAAAATGTCCCTCCAGGCTGTAACAATGACCTCAGCACCAACTTTGTGAGTGGTCTTGGTCCAGAGGATGTTAAAGCTGGTAGACAACATGTTCCCAGTTGCATTGTAACAAAAAGAGACTGTGTTAGGTCTGGCAACAATGTTGCATGTACAAGAAAAGGATGAAGAGGAAGTGACCGTGGTTTCTCCAAGACATCAGCATCCAAAGAAAGTGACTAGAGCGCAGGCCCAGACTGCTGCATCTGAAGATTTCAAAATATCAATGTGTCACTTGAGCTCAAAAAGGTGTTTGAGTGAGACTGGAGGACGAGAAGGGCATTTGAAGTCAATGCCTGCCTTGTTAGCAGCTATACAAGCCAAAGTGAGCCATTTGTGGTCACTGTTCCAGGGTGCATGTTTGAGGATGTGCCAAGAATGAACACCTGACAACCAGGAGCAGATGGTGTTGCTAGAAAAACAACCAGAGGCCTATTTGACAAAAGCTGTAATAGTGATAGTAGATGCTGGCATGCAAGCATCTTTGCTAATGCCCTTCTTGTCACAGAATTTGATAAATTGTTTGATGCTGGCAGCGTACGTAGACTTAGTGTTGGCAGAGAGGGAGTTAGCCACTAGAGCATAAGCATTGTTGACAATGGAAGGAGGGTGGGTGCTTGCCAACAGAGCTTGGGTACAAAGATCATATGGTAATGACCAGGAGACAAGGCATAGGGCAGCTGGAATGGAAGGATGGAATGGGCTGGATGAGGAACTGTGTGTGGGTTGGTTTGCACAACGGGGAAGGAGGGTGTGAGGACAAGGAGAAGGAAGAACACTAGAAAAGCTAGAAGTAGAAGACCTGTGAGAGACTGGGGAAAGCTCTATATGAGGGACAATAGGGGAATTACAACAATACAGGGAGTCTGAAGAAGTCAAATCATCTAAACTATGCAATGTTGCCACTTTACATATGAATAATCTGAGAAGTACTAAGGGGTGGGTGGAAGTCTTTTGAAGATAAACTGTTAATGTTCTTAATGATGGGAGAAGGGGAATGCTGTGAAGAATCAATTGAGTGACTATGCAACTGAAATGGAGTGAGGGAGCAAAGGGAAGAGGGGGGAAGAGGAGGTGAGAAGCAAGAAAAGACAGAATGCGAAGGCCCAAGAGGGCAAAGATTTGGAAGGACATGAGCTTGAGAAGAAAGCAGAAAGGAAGAATGAAAAATGGGGTTGTTTGATGAAGACACAAGGCATGGAAGGGATGGAGGAAGACCACCGACCCTACTCGAGTTACACCAGCCATCCCGAGGCCCTTCAAAATGGGAGAAAACTGTCATTAGGTTTGAAAATGGGTCAAAGCTCATAAGGGAGCATGAATTTTAGATCAAGTCTGGAACCTGGCAGACCACACTCTCCAGGCAAGAGGGGATCAGCAGGACTGTCTGCAGAGGCTACATAAAGAAGTTCAGGAGTGATGAAGATGGAAGAGAGCACAGTGTAGGTGCGGCAAATGGAATAATTGATGTGGAAATTGGGACTATGGCCTTTGGCAACAGCACCAATCGTACCTTGGTTGTCTGAGTGCAGTAAGATGCAAGAGTTTGAGATACCCATAGCATCCACAAGGTAAACTACAAACTCCACAGCGAGGGTTTCAAGCCAGCAGATGTCTTGTGAATGGATAAATTGACTGAAGGCGCGTCCCTTGTACCCTTCAATAAGTTGCAACAGATGCACACTTTATCAGGTTCACCAGAGCCTTGTGGTTGCACAGTGACTATGAGCAGCAATGATTGAAATGGTTCTTGTAAGATCCGTTTGACCATCTCTTTCAAGTAAGGACCTGACATACAGCTGGCTGCCACTTTATTGTGCAGGTATTGAGAGACTTTGTCGGGGTAGTCATGACACGACGGGTGATTATTCATGATGTGAGTAGAGTTGAGGGGGGGCATGGGACCGAAAGGAAAACCATAGTCCAGATTGTGCACCAGAGAAGGGTAGACACATCTGGAAGCACATGAATAGAAGATGAGAAGGAGGGTTGTAGAGCAATAACAGACATGAAGTCAGGATAGAAAAGATGAGGAGGTCTGGCAATAGACCAAATTTCACTGTGCTCTGGGATGGCAAGTGTAGGAGAAAGCGTGGTGAGATTTGGAGTCACAGAAGGAGCAAATGTGGACATGGGTGGCGCCGTGAACACACAAGGAGTTAGCTCTGCAAAGGTTGAAACCGATACAGATTTCTTTATTATCATGGGAGACAAGATGCCCATTGACAAGCCAAGCCCATGCATTTTTCCCATTGGGAAATTTTGCAGGGCTTTTTCTTTGGGATGAGTGGATAGCCCGTGTCCAGTCTCTGCACATAAGAGGCATGTAGGAGGGACTGAGCTCCTACTGCCGTTGAGAAAAAGAGGACCAGAGGAATGATGTGCATAAGAACTCCCAGGAGGGGTGCCAGGACGACGAGACAATCCCAAGAAAGCAGAACCACTAGCTTTGCTGATATGCAAGATAAAGGATTCCTCCATTTGGGATAGCTTATTGTAGACCAGAACCGAATCAGCCTGTGCAGTGGTACATTGCTTGTGTTTGGCAACCGAATGATTAAAAGCCACCTTGTAGTCAGAAACCAAGTATCATTGATGATATGTGCGTGTGTCATGCTGAAGTTTTAATTCAGCATGCATCCAGGCAAGATATAACTCAACAGCCTCTGGGCATGAGTCAAAAAAGCGGAAATGAGCTTGCCATATTTCAGCCCATTCCTGATCCGCAGAACACAGGAGTTGGAATTTGTAAAATTGGTCTGCAGCCTGCAAATAGGAACCAAAATCCATCAAAAGCTTGGCACCAAGTTTGACCAAGAGCTTCTTGATATCAAGAATATAAATAGATTTACCATCACCAGAACAGGAATTAGCTTTTCTGGTCGGAAGACTAGCCAGTTCATTGATGATGTAACATAAATTCTTTTGAGTGAAAAAAGGAAGTGGCAAACCCACTAAATTCTTGGTATCAAAAAGGATTTGAGGAAAAGAAAAAGAGGCAGGGGCCAAAGGGTCCCGGGCAGAAAGCAAGGAGCCTTGCATACAGCAACACTTGGCAATCTTGTCCTCGGCAGCAGACAGAGGGTCCTTGAGAGCCTTGTCATGCTTCCTCTTATTATCCTTAGCTCAAGCATCTTCAGCAGCAAGCCAGGCCATAATATAGTTAGGCAAACAATCCATTAGTTTCTGAACGATAGCAGGCACCCTCAATTGACTTTTGTCATGCTCTGTAAGAGAAATAACTGAAGCGTGAGGAGAGCCAGGGTCAGGGTGAGCAACAGGGTCAAGCTCATGATCAGCGGTTTTATCTGCACAAGCCAAGTTCTTGGCCTCGATCTTTTTATTGCATGCAAGCTTCAAAGGAAGCGTGAGTTTCCGGAGAACATCACAAGTATGTTCGGAAACATGAGTTCGACGAATATGCACAGGAACATCAGGACCAGGGATATCACCCTTGGTCCCAATTTGGGGAGCATTCCCGGAGGGGGCAGCAGAGGGATCAGGTTCATGCTGAGGAGGAGGGTGCGTACCAATGGGTGGGGCAACATTGCCAGAATTTTGGGACATATTTTGTAGCACACAAAAAGAGGTGAGATGAAGGAGATAAAGAGGAGCAAAAACAAAGAGAGATTCAGAAAAAAAGACAATGCAGCAAAAAAAGAGAGATACAAGTAAAAAGTATGAAAAGTGAAGGCAAATCTCTCTTGTGAAAGTCAGAGTGACTGAGAGTAGATGGAGGAAACTCGAGACACACAGTTTATATATTTTGAATATAATAATGAGTGGTTCTAAAGAAGCACCCTTGACTTTACTTGACAAGGCAGATCATTAAATTGCCCATTGGCATATGATGAAGATCATGAATAATCCCGAAACAGAATCTCCATTTCTCACTGATATCTTATCCATAGATGAGCTGGCACTCATCGTGGAATTTGACTGCTATATCAATGAAAGTCTGGCACTAAGGTTCACACAGTTAAAGTCTGTGTAGCACATCATACTACTTAGTGCATTATGGGATGAAGAAAGCGAGGAATGACTTGCCTCAAGGTAGGAATGAACAGCTAAGGAATCAAGATGAGGGATTTTATAGGTCACGGATGAAAGGGGTCTACAACAATATCTAAGGGTAGAACCCTTGGCCTATTCCTCAAAAAGATGTATCCTGCCCATATTTGCAATAGTTAATAGAAGTCACAATGACACTGAGGGGTTGGTACCCATTAATTGATAATAAGCTTTGTACATGACTCGCTCAAGGTGGGGGATCAATCATTCATAGAAATCTTGAGGAGTGGATCGAGTCTATTTCTCAGAAAAATGTAAGTATTTTAGATATTTGTTACGTGGACAAATGCGTTGAGGAGATCAGGCAGATTTTTGCAAAGATTATCAGATCTATTTTTAGTAGGCTACTCCCTGATAATGCTCACTCTTGGCTGTCCATCGAGGTGGCCAATCTCATTGAAGAAGTTTCAAAGTCACTTATAACATCAATATCAACTTATACAGACATCTGCCGCTTATTTACATATATGTACTAAATGAATCAACCTTTCTGGTTTCTTCACACGAAATATATTCTGATTCTGGTACATTTTTTTTCTCCTAAACTTTGGGTGCAATTGGAACGATTTTTCGTGCAAGATCTTGCGCGAATCCACACATAGTAAGCGTCGGGTTCCATGAGCCTGGGATGAAGGTTAGTATCTGTCGACATGAAATGTTGTTCATCGGAGCTCACCAGCTGAAGGGAAGATTGCGGCACCGGTAACATAGACATTTTTGCAGCCATATGGCGTATAGTTCTCGTCGACAGCAGCATGTGGATCCGATTCTGGGCCCATGTACAATGTCGAGGCGTCATGAATAAGACCAGGGACGTGGATCTCCGAGTCGGTGGGTTTTTCCTTACTCCAACCACAATTCTTGCCTTCATTGTGCCAGTATTCTATTTCTTCAAATTTCGAACCCGCTAGGACGGTGATAGCGTCAAACCTTATAATAGGCGCATATGGGTCAGAAAAGGAAACTAAATGTTCAGACTAGAATAAATCTATACCTACGTTGCTTTATCCATGACATCCTGCAAGGAGGTTGTCTTCTGATCCATTGTAGCCTGAACTTTAACATTCGTAATCGGATTGCTGTCCTTGGGGTTATGCTTCACCCATGAGTCAGGGTTTCGTTCGTTGAACTCGCCCAAAGACGTACAAACTGTGTTTTCAAGTATATTTCAATCGTCATGATAAAATACTAATCAAATAAACGTACTCACTGAGAACGATGCAATTATCGGATCCTTCGAGCTGTTCGAGGGTAACAGATACAGCGTAGTCCGTGCTTTCCCTTCCAGCGTCTACAATATCCCATTTTGGATGGGGAGAATAGATGGCAGTTATCTGAATATGATATTGCTGCTGTGACACGCTGTCTTGTCCAGCAATGTAGGTTGCAGACATCTGCAGTCTATGGCCACAGTCGCCAGTACACGTGTCTCCCTGAGAGCAGCCCCCAAGCCCAGGGAAACGTTCTTGATCAATGGGAAAACGCGCAGGTATGTAAGTGAGGATTTGTCCGCTGAGACGATTGCCTGCTCGCTCTTGCATCGACTCAAGTGAGTTCAAGAGAATCGTGGTTGCTGGTATGGCGCTAGTGGCTAGAATGATATTCGTGTTTTCGTCCGGAAAGCAGAGGTTACCGCGGGATGTATTGAGCACATTAACCTTATTATTATTATCTGGGTCCGTGAGGAAGCTTTCTACGACGACATCAGTCGCAATCATGAGTGGACTCCCCTTTTTACTAATCGCAAGCTGACGTTGCTTATCCTGTAGGGTAAGGAGCGGTCCTTGAATTGAAAACTTGTTGAATAACCGTGTGGAGGTCGGGGTGCTCTTCCCAACTGCCAATGGAGCGGGCTCAACACTAGTTGCCGAAGGAATTTGAGATAAATTGTCCTTCAGTATTGTATCAATTTTGGTCTGGAGAGTCGCGAAGATATCGTTTTGGATTTTATCGGCAGGCGTCACATGTAGCAAGAGTTTGGCCTTCTTCCAAAATATGGGTTCAGCTTGTGCCTTGAGTAAAGACTCTGGGAAGCTTCGCATTAGCTCTTTGGAAGGCTGGGGGCACCATCCAGACCTGAATAGAAAAATTTCAAGCTCAATCAACATATAGTTAATATACCGGTAACTTGCCAAAATGTAGAGCGACCCCCGAAGAAAGGGCACAAACCGTTCACTAACCTGGTTGGTATAAACTATCAGCGTTCAACCGGACGAAGAGAGTGAAGCAGGCAAACTTGAGTTCGGATCGATAGGTCTTAGAGGACAACTGCCACGGGAACACTTGAGTTTGTTTATCAAAGACAGCTCTGTATGGAAGCGGAAGGTTCTATAAGACTTAAGGTTAACAGATGATCATCAAAAACGCCTGAGTGTATACCTGGTAATGATCGGCGAGCCAAAATCCTGCGAGATGTTTAATTCAGAATGTTTTTTTTTTTTGGTAAACAAGCGACTTCCTACCACCACGCTCGAGTATAAGGATCTTTCTGAAGGGATCCCTCTCCAGCGCCTCGGATACATAGGCGAGTGCGCAGAAGCCGCTACCGACGATAACGTCGTCGAATTCACCGTGATCGAGAACGGCATCCCACGTGGTCGTATCGACAAAAAAGTGCGCCCCAATTGCTGCAGCAGGAGTAAGAGTTTGAGGACCAGGGACCGGATACCCAAAGGCATTGGTGAGATTTTTTTGTGCATTCTCATCTGACAGAAACGGAGTTGCGACGTGGACATGCGATGAATGGATGGCGCGCTTATCACTGTAGGGCTCTCCCTTGAGAGGGACAAAAAGGTCGCAGTTCACGGTACCAGTTGACATGAGTGAACGGAGGAGGTTGTGATGTCGATATTGGGTGTCTGAAAAGATGTGATCAAGCTGGTGATGCTTTTATACCATTAGTATGGATTCAGAACACAGTTTAATAGGATTTCCTGTGAACGACATAACACTCTTCAGTCCCTCTCGTGTTAACCTAAGTCGTTTGTTTATTTTTATTAATTGATCCGAAGTTTCAGCGAAACTGGCGATCACATTTTCGCTAAAACTTCGGATAAAATTTCACTCAGGATTAGCCTGACATCAACGAAGTTAGGGGTCAGGAGGGCCAGGAGTCTGTGTCTTGTAAACTAATAGAGGTGACTGATATATTACCACTGCAAAATTTTGGTGTCACCATTGGCTCACTAACGTAAGATCACACCGCCCACATACTGAAGCATTCTGATGCCAATGGCTGTTGAAGACACCACTATGCTGACCGCATGATATAATTTCATTCAGATTAGATTAATGAATCCAATGGAGTCTGGCTCAATTTACCCTTGACGCCATTAGAATTTTTTTTTATATTGAATGGATTCTTGCCTTAGACAAACGTTAGGAGACCTGTTCGCCTAGGCTATTTCTACTGCTCAAATTTGAAACTCCCGAGGGCTTATGACACTTCTTGCAATCACATTGGTGCAAACCTCTCAAAACACTTTACATCATATAATATGCAGAAGGGCTTGTATTTTAGACAAGTTCTGTGCGATTAAATCAAAATCGGTTTAAACCTCCCATAAGCCTCGTGTTTGTAGAAGCATGAAAATCCCGACATTCGAGTCACAGACGATCATTGATCTGTATATGATATACATCGAGGCAGATACCAGGCCTCGGATTGCTTCGGAAAATATTTTGAGGTTCGCGTGAGTAATTTGCTTGAAGGATATTTTAGGTGCTCCGGTTCCCAATACTTGGCCAACAACTGACTTGGAGTCGAAAGTTGCCCATTGGTTTCGTTTCTGTCTGAAATCGTAATGAGTTTGTTATAACGTCTTAACTTATTGAGCTTAGTTATATGCGCTCAGAAGTCAATAGTAATGGCTTATCGATTCCGCAATAAACTCGACGGCGCTCTCTCTCAAACAACTCTCGAAACTCGAAAGACGCTAGCATAGCCACACGTCACATGCTCACCACATATGGTGTGGATATACACTAACACTCTTCCATTTCGGGACATCCGATTTTCCCCTTTTCACTCATCTTGCTCACTTCCACTTTTGCCATTCCCCTTGTGCAGTGACAGACACGAGTCCATGATTCATAGCAAATAGACCTGCCAGTACATAAGTGGCCGGCCATGTCTGCTCGCCGTCCTTGTTTCCAAAGAGGAATGCCATTTATCGCTCATAACGAAGAAGGCGGATTTCGCACCGTGGACTGTCGGGGTATTTGTTTTCCTTCAGAGAGACATGATAAACGAATTCCTTGTTCTCTGGGTTCTTAATACACTGGATTTCAAGCCCGAAATGCCCACTTTTTTATCTTTTCGTTCTTACGTGGCTCTGCCTTGCCTCTTCTGCGATTCCATCCTGTGGTCCCCATATTCTGTAGCTGATCCCTGGTTAGGGATAAATAGTACACCATGGCAGTAGCATTAGTCACTCTGTCGTTTATATGCGCAAGCTTTATCGCCGTGTTCGTTCCAGTCAAGCGGGTTCACACGAGCGTACCTCACCTCGCGATTGTACTCTGGCTCGTTGGACACAACCTGATCCACGCGATCAACGCAGCGGTATGGGTTGGAAATGTTGACATACACATTCCAGTATGGTGCGATATTGGTAATACTTTCAATATTGTAGCGAGTACGGATTGAACTGATCCATATTTATCAGTCACGAAGGTCCTCTTGGGCATCAAGGTCGCATTGCCTGGCGCACTTGTGTGCATATCATCACAGCTGGAGATCGCCTCGTCTCAGAGGAAGGTCTCGACGGATAAGAGAGTTTTACGAAACCGTATGATTTTTGAACTATTTCTCTGTTATGTCTTTCCTATATTATACATGTTGTTACGTGCGTCCTCATTCTTTGTGTTGACTTAAACTAGAACTCATTCATATCGCGCAGATCTCGTCATTCAAGATCGCAGGTTTGATCTTGTCAAAGATTATGGATGCTCAGCTTCTTCACACCCTTCAACTTTTGCATTTTTAATAACTTGGCTCCCACCTCTCATTATATGTAGTATAGCACTTATTCTTTCTGGTGAGTTGTCTTCGTTCGACAGATTTGTGACTGCTGCTTATCTTCCTGATGTCCAGGTGTCTCAATTCACAACTCCGGTCGAGTCGTTGGAGTCAGCCTTAACACGCATCTGGAAACTAGATCAACGTTGACGGCGTCGCAATTCAATCGACAACTATCTACCTGTATAATTATGGCTGGAGTGCTCGTCTTGCTCAGTCTTGCAACCTTATTCTCAGTCCATTCCTTCGAGTCATGGACGTCTTGGAGCTCTGTACATGCTCTCATGAAGAAGATCGAAATCGTTAAATCCGCATCGGATGTCAAGAACGTGCAGTTCGCTTGGTGGTCCATGTTCGCGGTATCTGTTCTCTACATCATTCTTTCCTACGTCATTGGAGAAGAGGGTCGGGAGGTATATCGATGGATTGGCGAACAAGTCAGACGGCGGAAAAGAGTGTTGCCTCGTGTTGTTCTGCCATTAAAGTGAGTAGCGTCTCATGTAGCGTTCAACGTTCGCTAACAAATCAACACGGTAGCTTTAAGCAGAGACAGTCGCCTCCTGAGATGATCTCCCGCTCGTCGTCTTTGACAAAATCACATCTGCGTCCCCTGACCATCGAGCTCAAATCAGGCTGGGATGACATATTGGAAGATAAGAAATCCAAACGCAAGGGCTTCCGGGAGGACGTCAAATCTCCATTACCCACCGCCAGCCCAATCCAGAGTACTCCACTCGGTGTAGATGGCCAAAGTCTATCAGACGAGAAATACAGACCCGACTCTCCTTTAATTCCGTGTGTTAGTCCTGCGACGAGCTACCGGTCCATCACAGAAGACGATCAGATGTTCATGGAATCCACGATCTCGTATCTTAGCTCTCCTACAGCAAAGACGCTGGGTATCGTTCCTCCCTTACAAGTCCCACCCGCTGCAAAATCGTCTTCTCCACCTTTGGCTGTAGAAATTCTTCCGAGGCCTACGTCACCACCACCAACTCCAAAGCCAAAATCGATACTCAAATCACCTCGCTCCCCCCCGTCCAAGCCTGTGCCGGCCGACGTCGATGAGCATATCAACTCAGTCTTCGACGCCGCCTGGCCTATTCCTCCTATTTCTCCTGTACCCACTATGGCGTTCTCCTCTAAACATGCTCCCCGTGCGCGCTCTCGGTCACACTCTCCCGGTTCCTCTGCGGAAGAGATGATTGGATATCCGTTACATCCAACGATTACTCCCCCACATCGCAGGGTGAGTCCATTTGAAGGCTCGAGCATCTCGTCTGTCGATTCAGAAATATTTCCGTTACCTACTTTGCCCATTTCGAGGAAGGCTGCCCACAGACAGACGAGCATCCGTGGGCTGCATAAGACCTGGAGCAAGGAACGGCTCGGACAAGCGTACGCATCCCCTCAAGCTATCCATATGACAGTCGTTCAGGAGACGGTGTAAATTCCGCTTTTCTTTCTCAATACTGTTCCAGGACATGTGGAGTATATTCTCAATCTGACGACTTATGATGCGGATGGATTCTTCGTCCTTCCTTCTGTTCGCCTCTTCTACTCCCTTACCATTTTTTACGACTTTATCGTTAGCCCACGTCTCCTTTTCTTTCCACCAGTGTATTTATTCTCCCTATGTTTGTCGCCTCTGTCTTTATGTAGCATAACATACCGTTGTAGCTTAACCCCTGTTCGATGCCATGCATTTTTTATGCAATCTATGCCATTCATAAAACCCCTGGCGCTTCTGTTAAAAGATTCCGTTTCTGCAAATCTTTCGCAGGCGACTTCCAAGGAATTATGTAGTTCGAGATTCATAATCGATTATCGGCAGTCTAGTGTCAGATTTTCAAGGTACTGCAGCTCTTCATGAATAGCTCTCATCGCTTCATACGGAGAGGCGAAGTGAACATACGATGAAAATGACGAGCGAAATGTTATACAGAATGGTGAGGCCCTTTTGTGCAAGACGGCCATTTTGTTAGGAGTATCATATGACCGTCATTAATCAAAGATGCGTCGACGATTTACTTAGTGCTGTTTATATTACGAAGAAGAGTTTATGCTACTTGGTTATCAATGTTGAAAACCTGGCCTGACATGATGAGGGAAATGGTACACATATGTGGTCACAACTGACTACAAGATCGCCACCAGCTAAGGTGCCCAGATGTAGTCCAACATTTCCAGGTCATGTTCCACCTCAATAACTGCCCCACCAGTGGCCCCCTCCGGTCGATGGACAGATATAGTATTTAAATCGAGGGGATATCGCACCTCCTTTATTTTACCGCAATAATCATAATCTACCACCAGAAACAATCCATCATCAAAGCCATCTTGATTCACCATGATGTTTGCATTGTACACATCCCCATGCACAAAGCCGGCTTCATGGAATTGGTGCAAGCATTGTCTGACTTTGGTG
This sequence comes from Psilocybe subaeruginosa, assembly GCA_027604855.1. NCBI lineage: Eukaryota > Fungi > Basidiomycota > Agaricomycetes > Agaricales > Agrocybaceae > Psilocybe > Psilocybe subaeruginosa. The sequence goes on from JANCIO010000214.1 coordinate 24,477, forward strand.
GAACGAATAATCATCAAGATTGATATTTTCCAGTTTTGTTGCCTCAAGATCATCAAGCGGAAAGGAGACACACCACAAAAGAAGATCTGAGGCATCGACATGGTTGAGGTGAGGAGCCCTTTTCTCCTTAATCAGATCGTTGAGGGTGCCGGCTTTGGCTGTCTTTGGAATCTGGACAATTGTCAATAATAACCTTCTTGTGGTCGTCACCTAGAACAAAGCAGTTGAGCTCAAGATATTGGGTAGGATCAAGGGCTGCAACTGCTTGAACCGCTTTTTTGAGTGACATAGCTGAGGACTGAAACGTAGGGAGTGAAGAATGTTTTATTGAAATTTGACGACAACTTTGATTCACAAGAGTGACTCAACAATAATGTCACGTGAAAAAAGTAGCTCAAGGTTCATAACCTATTATCGGCAGTCTGGTGTCAGATTTCCAAGGTACTGCAGCTCTTCGCATAGCGGATGATGATTTCTGGTGTACAGTGAAGCGTTGATGCTATCTGAGGTGCGTCGTCTAAAAATAGTTGGTTTTATTGTTCTCCTGAAGGCTCGTGATAAGATGTGATTACATATTTGTGGGAATTGTTCCAGATACGGTGAAAAGACAATAAGAACGCGGTGAGCGACATTCAATAAGAACAATAGCTGAGGGGACAGCACTGAAGACCTCTTCTTTCCTCTTTACCATGACTCTATAATGCATTTTCGTATCTCACACAGCTCTTGCTCGTTAATGGTCAACAAATCGACTGCGGGGCAATCTAGGAGGCAACCATGCAGTTCAAAGGAGTTTCAGAGTTGAAGGGGCCGGCTACGGGCATATGGTGCGTTCATAACTTGTAGTCTCTTGTTCTACTCTGAAAGACTTTCTTGTAGCAGAAACTAGCAGTTCTGTTCGAACTGGATTCAAGCTGGATCCTTATCTTCTCTCGCCTGGGCCTCTCCACGATTCAATACACCCCCAACCAAAAATCAATTCATTTCCAGTCATTTTCGAACACTTATTCACTAGAAGTCATTTCATCTCTTATCATGACATACCCTGCGCGATACGCCTTTTGGAGTTGACCTTGTTCTCAATCCAGAAAACGGAAATTCCCAAGGACTAGAACACTATTCACGTGATGCTATCCACACTAGCTGAACATCCGCATTTGGGCGATCCTTTGTGATACCCCGCTTCGCCGACCGTGTGCCTATGAATTGCGCCGCCCCACGATACATTCTCCCACCGGTGCGCCCCGTCTGCACTATTTCGGCCCCCTCGCCTGACATTGTGATGTATTTGAACAAAGTAACGTCCAAAAAGGGACGTGGGTTTTGCTTATGTGAGATGGCTGTTTTGGGGGGAAGGACAAGGTGAGATCCAAACTGGGACAAGGAATGTGAAGGCTTTCGAAGGTATCTCAGGACAAGGAACAACCCAAACGCGTACACGGAGGGAAGTCGAGAGCAATTGCTCTTATACTGGATGTCGTGTCAATTTTTTATCACCGCCTCCAGCTGATCTACCTTCGTGTACTCGAAAGTTGTCTATCCTTCGAGTCAGCCGTCTCGGGCGCATCATCCGCACATACACCTCTCTCCCCACAGCGATACCACCACATCTGTAGATCAGCATGACTTATCCCAATGCCATCTTCTCCGCCTTCGCCTTCATTGGCTTCCTCATGTGCAGTATCCCCTTCCCCTGGCATCTAGAGGGTACTTGTTCCTTCCCAGCATACTCTTGGCGATTGCGCGACTTACATTCATCGTCTAGCTTGGAACACTGGCACCTGCCTATACATGGCATGGACTGGCCTCTCCTGCCTCAACCAGTTTGTCAATTCTATCATCTGGAATCGTAACGCGATCAACTGGTCACCCACTTGGTGCGACATTTGTAAGCTCTCTTTTCATCTGTCATGCAACTTCAGAAACTCAACTATCTGCTACCTAGCCTCGCGGTTCATCGTCGGCAGCGCCGTCGCTATTCCCGCAGCTTCCCTGTGCATCAATCGCCGCCTATATCACATCTCTTCAGTGAGATCCGTGACTATCTCTAAGGCAGAGAAACGCCGCGATGTCATGGTCGATCTTTCAATTGGCCTAGGCATTCCTCTATTGGAGATGATTCTTCGTACGTCACCTTAATGTGATGAGTTCTCTCGTATCCTAACTTTGGACGCAGAATATATCGTTCAAGGTCATCGCTTCAACATTTTCGAAGACGTTGGCTGCTACCCCTTCACCTACAACACGTGGCCCGCATATATTCTCGTTTTCTGCCCACCAGTCGCTATCGGCGTCGTCTCGGCTGTCTATGCCGTCCTGAGCATCATCCAATTCAACAAGAGCCGATCTCAATTCAACGACCTGCTATCCGGTCACAACAACCTCACTTCCAGCCGATATGTGCGCCTCATGTGCCTTGCTGGCATCGAGGTCCTCTGCACTGTCCCCATCGGCTCATACGCTCTCTACCTCAACGCCGGCCACGGTGGAATCAGGCCATGGATCAGCTGGGCCGACACCCACTACGCATTCTCTCGCGTCGACCAGTTCCCCGCCGTGCTCTGGCGCACCAACCGCGTCAGCGAGTCCTCCATCGAGCTTACCCGCTGGCTCGTTATCGTCTGCGCCTTCATCTTCTTCGGATTCTTTGGATTTGCCGACGAGGCGAGGAAGAACTACCGCTCGTACATGCAGTCGGTGGCCAAGCGCGTCGGCATCTCTACCGCGTCCTTCGGCAACAGCAGCGGTGTCTTCAGCTCGACCGGCTCGAAGGTCATCGGCTCCAATGGCAAAGTCCGCCCTGTTCTCCCCACCTTCGTCCACCAGGACTTCCTCCGCCGCCACGACTCGCTCGACTCGTTCACCGATATATCGTCTGCCTCGATTCGCGATGTCAGCGGGTTCCTCAACGAGAAGGGGGATGCGGAGAAACAGGAGGCCTTCAATCCCATTCTCTCGTACGGTGGCCTTACACTATCCGACGTCGGTGGTACGCTCAATGACTGCAACGCGCCACCGTACTCTCCCGCTCCTTCACTAGGCGCATCGTCCGCGTCGTCTCTCACAAAACCCGAACCCGCCCGCACTCGTTCAAGTTCCATCGCCTCTACCCCCTCATCACAAGTTCCCATCCTGCCAGAACCCAAACCAAAATCAAATACACCAGATATCGTCTGAGCGAGGATCCCCGCTCTCCTTTGGCTTGTCGTCTTTATTGTTTCCTTTATATTCTCATACCCCACTGTATCATTATTAGTAACACACTGTAGCTTTAGCCACCCTTCTTGATTATCCCCCCGGTCGGAAAACCTCTCCCCACTTACAAGTTCGTTCTGATTCATTACTTGTAGCTAGCTGTTTAGAAATACTCTATAGAAGAGTTTGGAACAGAATAAAAATAGCCTTGAACAAACAGCATATTTTTTGGAGCGAACAATCGAATATTAATAGACTCGACGTCTCCAGGGTCTATTGTTGGTCCATTGATCTTTCAAGATTTGCCATAGACGCTTCGTTATTGAAAGTAATCCCATTACAATGTCATTGTGGACCTTCTACAATAGCTATTCAGTGTTAAGTGTGTTGAGGATTCTCCTCCGTCTTCGCACCATTCAATCTGGACCTATTCTAAGCTATTGGCCTCAGGCTATTGATATTTGGTCTGCTGTATTATGGATTGTACGCATTTACAATGCAATTAGCATTGTGGGCCTTCAATGGCTATTAGTAATTGTCCAGGACTGTGTACTTTCTTCATACTAGCTATTGTCTTCATACCAATTATTGTCTTCGCAACAATTAATTGCTACTACGTTGACTCCAGATGACGATTTTGGCCTGGCCTTGGAAGAGAAATGCAAAGTATATGACCTCCTAGTACATATCTTGTTGTCGTTTATGGAGCCTGACGGATCTCGCCCTTTGAAAATGCTACTATTGTTCGAGTCGTCCATGGTCCTCGGTATGCAGGAGAGATACACCTTCTCGTTGAGTCAAATATTTTCACGCTCGATGTTTGTACAGCTTTTTTGTTGAGGTTGTAGCTCATGCGCAGCAGAGCACGATGAACAATAGCTCTGTTGAGTAGAATTCTCTACATCTCCTATAAGTGCAGCTTCTGAAGGGCGCTGCGGACGCGCGAGATGGAGAATATAGTGCAAATGATACCAGATCATATTGCATAGACGTCTACGGATAATATACACACTACTGTACATATGGTACTACAAGTAATGTTGCGAAAATGATAGAGATTTATATACAAATGGTTAATTTTCCAGATTCGAGAGGGACGGGGACGACAAGCTGGCAAAAGAAATAAAAATAAAAGGAGAGTGGTATCGGGTTGGATCGAGCGACAAACTGTGCGTGGGGGTGAACAAAGTCGAAAAGATAATTGTGTGTTGAATGAAGTATTGGTATTGTTTGTGGAGTGGAATAAGATCGAGAATGGCTTGCAGGTCGGGGGAAATCGTTGAATGGAGTGAAGGTATCGTATGTCGAAGAGTGCTGAGTCGTGTTGATCGGCCGGTGGGAATATAAACGAAAGGAATGAGATGTGCCGAAGAAAATAATTGAGTCAACGGTGGGCAATGATCATGGAGATGGCGCGGAGAGGATTTTTGATATAAATGTGCTGGTAGAAAGCGACGAACGCATTCGGACAGCGGTTGGAAGTCGAGGAGTGAAGCGAGCCTGTGAAAGCAAATAATTGAACAATAAATATGAGCAAGAACAGGGACTTCGAAGAGAGTTGACTAATGATCATAAAGTTTTAGCAATTATAATTGAGCACGACAGGTGAAGAAACGTACGGGAAAATGAGAGGGCTAAAGCCGAGTGAGCAGATTATGCGCTCAAGCACAGAATCTAAGCGATGACGCAGAATCCGGCAAAGCCAACGCGGGTATCGGCGTTCACCAGCTCTGCCATTAAATCGTCGGGCTCCGACTCAGTGTCTGAGCATAATTCGAGGATGAAGGAAGAGTCATTTTCCTCTTGATGACTAGCCACCTCGAGGAATTCGAAGGTAAACTGTGTAAATGAATCCATTGCAATGAAGAGTATTGTAAGACGAAGGGTTGGATATACAGAGGTATCGCCGAAAAACGAGGAGGTATCGCTAAATTCTGGGAGGTATCGCTGAAGAACGAGAAAGAGGTATCGCAAAAGTACGGGAATTCTTCGTTAGAGGTGGAATGGCATGGTCCACTTCTTTTAACAAGTCCTACCGTGAGATAGCCTATTGATGGCTGAAATAGGGGAACAATCAAGACAAAAACATTGTGACCGATGTGTGGTAACATGTCACAGAGATAAGATAAATTTTATCAGCTCCAGTGCTCGCCTCGGATGCAGACTGATTGCACTGCGCCACCAACTCACCAGAGGTCCACCGAGGTCTATCCGGGTCAGGCCATCTACTGGACTTTCGAGAATATGCAGCCGGAGGGGAATCGACGCTCAGAGAACCCCCGGTCATCCGGCGCCATGCGTATTAATTTTCAAGTTTCAATAGGCTGTTTGCATTTACCAATATGTACCTACAGGGTCACCTGTTGAGCCCCGACTTCCGGACTGAGGCCATGAGCTAGGCCAGCACAGGTCACAACTGATAGTCCGCAGCTGAAATACATATCATAGCTTCTGTGGCTATCTCTGCCGCTGGTAGACTCGGACAATTACCGAAACCTTATTCTCTAAAGACAACAAGCGAGGTCCTTATGACTCTCTGGCATCACCGACTATGTCCGGTTTCTTTTTCCTTCAGTCCCCTGCTGATATTTACAATGTACGCTTCGAAAAAGAAATCAGATGGTTCCAATTGTCTGGGACATGAGCAGAAAGCAAGGAAGAAATTTGAACCAGCTGCATACGGTCTTTGGGACTCTTTGGGACTCCGGAGGCTAGAACTTTCTTATTGGAAAATCGGTCCCTTATTGGAGCCGACTTTGCCGGGATCTTACAGAACTGGGTGTGCAATCCGGAGCTGACCCGGAGCAGACTTCAAAAGAAATGGGCAAGAAATGGGTTCAAAAAATCGTCGACAGAGAATCGTGGAGGTTCATTGGTATTCTCTATCATCTGTATCATGGGAGTCGAATATTTGAAAGTTATCTCTGTCTGTACATTGAAATCTGAGCGATAAGCTTTGACTGGCCGCCTCAATCCGCGCTCCTCTAAACCTTTAACTTTCGGTGAGGTAAGGCGAGGTAAATAACAGCAAGCGAGACCACACAGTCTTTTTAGGCTACTGTGGCTGAAGCTCTGGCGTGATTTGAACTTCTCCATTTATCTGACAGTGGGACACAACAGCACAGGTATCCACCTCCATGTTTTTCATCTTTCCAAGACAAATGGTATGCACAGCATGAGTCTTGGGTGGTTCGTTTTTTATAGGATGAGCAGACTCTACGATGCAGAATACAAGTAGAATGATCAAACGTAGTTAGGATACCTGTTTTTTTGGAAGCCCAAATCTGTATGTCACGGCTTAAGGTTGCTGTAGAGCCCAATAATACCCGCCGATTTTCTCCGCCGATTCGAGGGTAAAAGGTTCAACCAACAGTACTTTTCAAACAGAGATATAAAATACATGTCTCAATTGTGGTGTTGGTTGCTCATGGAGGCCGGGTCATTTCAGAGGCATTCATGCGCTTGATTTACTCAGATACAGGATGAAATATGTTGGATGCATTGAACCTTCTTGGTAAGCGTACGGTAACATCAAGTACGATTCGTTAGTTGTTCTAAGCTGGCATATAAATAACGATATAGCAAAAACTTGTGTTGCATTGCATATGCAGTCATATATCATCCAAGATTGGAATCCAACATTCACAATTTTAGAGAAATAATAGGAATACAAAAAAATACCGTTCACGCCTGCAAGCGGGGAGAAGGATAACGAAGGTAGTTATGATGAGAATCATGAAGTGTTTGATATACTGAAGAATAATCAGCATAAGATCTATACGGTACAACAACGAAGTACTCACAATTCTAGGACGTATATAGCAATAGCAATAATTTAGACGCAAGGAGAGTGGGTTGTCGAACAAAGTAGAACACGGAGACGGAGGTGACGCAAAGAAAGTGAGGTTTTCGAACGAAGTAAAAATTGGGAGACTGTAAGGAGACATTATTAGTAGCTTTCAGTGAGAAGAAATAGAATATGACTTGCATGGGTCATGTCTTGATCATGAGATGACACAGAAACCGCCAAAGGAGTACCCTGCCTGGCGATCAGAGTCACTGAGCATCCAGAGGTCTTCGTCTTCAAGCGATGTTTCGAAAGACGATTCGGAAGGTAGGCTCTCCCCTACCGGAGGAGTAAGGAGAGCGAGTAGGTCAGAGAAAGAGTCCATTTGTTTGTGGATCGTTGGATATTACAGAAGGGTGTAGATAAGGAGGTATCGCTCGCGTCGTCGGCACAAAGCCTGAGGGAGTGCGAGAAAAAATTTAGCAGATAGAATGATATTTTGCTGTCTTGGGGCGTAAATCAAAGGTTTGTCGTATTTATACAAGCTCCCTGGGTGGACCGCGGAGGGAGACTTGTGTATGGCCAGGAACAATAGGTGAATAGAATGGCTTGTTCGCCATATATGACTAAGTTTCCCACAGGTAAGGTGCCTCGTGGCCCTTTCAGATTTATAGATGTATCTCCATAATTCTGAGTTTCTCGCACGCTATGTACGCCCAGTGTCTTAGAGACCCCAATTCTTATGTAGTCAAATAAAAACCCCATCGGCTTCGGATTTGCTTGAGATCCGCCGCATATTTATCCGAAAATCCACTGACTCTGAATCAGGCTGTGTCTGATTTGAACTGATGAGTGCAGGTGTCAAGAGGATTCGAATCGAGTTCGCCGGCATAGACTTAGTTTCATGGGAGTTTGCCTCTAAAATTCAAGAGCCAAGTAAGACGTGTTCTCTCTAGTAAGATTCAACAATGCTTTTATCATATTAAAGCTCCGCTTCATATCCAAGGTGTTCGTTCTAATATCAGCACGTACAAATAAAGGTAAGCTAAAGTAGGTTATGTAATCCTGGACAAAGGTCTGGGAGTCCTCGCCTCCCATTGTGCATTGACTGCATTGTTCGCCTAGTAGGAAAGGACAAAGATACATGAAAATACAAAGAGACTGCATCGTAATATCATGTCTTCTCCCTTCAGAGTCTATCTTTGCTGCTCCTGCCTCAGAACTACCTCATTAATTACACCATGGATCCAACTTACCCTCTCTTCCCAATTTTCGCTTTCATCAGCTTCTTCTTGGTCCTCATCCCACTTCCTTGGCACCTTCAGGCGCTGAATTCGGGGACATGTCTCTTCATGATATGGACAGCTATTGGCTGTCTTATCCAATTTGTAAATGCCATTGTTTGGCGTGGAAATGTCGTCGACTGGGCTCCGTTGTGGTGCGACATATGTGAGCAACTTGACTGTCGTTTTATTTTCTCCAACTCACTCCGCAATGTCTTGTAGCTACCCGCCTTACCGTCGGAATCGCAGTCGCAATTCCTGCTGCTTCTCTTTGTATCAATCGACGTCTTTACAAAATTGCGACTTGCCAGGTCGCGACCATCACATACGCTCAAGTGAGTTATTCTTCGTATCTTTGATTACCCTCTGAAATAACCTTTTTTATCAGAGGAAAAGAGCCGTCCTAGTGGATCTTGCTATAGGCCTTGGCATCCCATTTTTGCAGATGGCCCTTCGTATGAACTTTGTTTCTCTTGTCTCTCTTGGACGTGTCTGACTCCATGCGACAGAATTCGTCGTACAAGGACATCGATATGACATTTTTGAAGACGTTGGTTGTCGCCCTACCACAGTCAATACTCCTCCGGCGTACCCTCTGTCGTACATATGGCCCAATGTCATAAGTCTCGTTTCTGCCGTTTATTGCAGTAAGTGAAACTTGCTTCATTATTTAGAGCCTCGTCTCATGCCTCTTAGTCCTGACACTACGAGCGTTTATGCTGCGACGTGCCCAGTTTAGCCACTTCTTATCTTCCAATACATCTCTCACCGTCAATCACTATTTTCGACTTATGTGTCTTGCGACCACTGAGATACTGCTTACAATCCCCCTCTCCAGTTACGGAGTTTATCTCAACGCCGTTTCTACGCCTATCTACACTTGGAAGAGTTGGTCCGATACGCATTTCGACTGGTACACATTGGACATCTTTCCGGCGGCTCTATGGCGCTCTAGCCGCATTTTCACCATTGTTTTGGAGCTAAACCGATGGTCGTTAGTTCTTTGCGCGTTTGTTTTCTTCGCCTTTTTCGGATTTGCAGAGGAAGCTCTGAGGAACTACCGCAATGCTTACTGGATCGTTGCAAGTCGCTTTGGTCGAAAACCTCCTTCGAAGCCGGTATCATTTGAGTATGTTGCTCTCATTATGCTCTTGTGTTTATTTTGTAATCTAACGTTGGTTCGTTCTCAGTCGTAAAAACCACATTTTGCCTCTTAAAAATACATCGGGTACCTCTCCGACATTTATTCAACGCAAGATAGACTCGAGGGATACAAGACGGGATTCCTTCCATTCATCGACATCTACAGACTACACAGAAACATTGCATATGTCTCCCGATAGCTCCAATATTAAGTTCGACAAATTCAACAACTTGCCCAAAACTCCCTCCACTGTGGATTCTTCTCGTTTCTCTAGGATGACCATATGATTTCAATGTTGCTCGAGACGTACTGCGGCAGACTTGATTACGCTCCCATTCCCGTAGACAGTAAACTACTTTTCTTTCGTTTATTCAATTAATTTGTATTATTAGTGCACATCATGGACATATCGTCATAATTTATTATATTTTTATTGTCCTCTTCCTTGTGTGTTTACGAGTCGTCCTCTCCAGCTCTGTAAGAACTTTGAAAGCCATGTAGAGTTGTATCTCGATTTTCAGCATACTCCAACGCGTCAGCATAAGTTGAGCTGCCATTCATCTCCAACTGAATTGCGTCCAAAGACAAATTGAGTCTCGTACAATGTATTTGGATTTGAATGAGTGTCAAGTTATACAAAGTTCAACATATTTTACGGTACATGTAAATTTGAGGAATACAGGTAAGTATGGGTATATAACTGATACGTAATAGTCGTTGTGAGGATCAAAAAGAGGGTAAAGTATCGATATTGAACAGTACGATGGCAGTGCCGTCGAACAAACGAAAAAATAGTGAACGAAGGGTGGAGAAAATATCATTTTCGGTAACAGGTTGCCCGCAATGGATTTGTATAGTGTCAAGTGTAAATAACCTTTAGAAATGATTTACGCAAATCAATTATCGCAAAGGCATCAAAGCTTACGATGGTCTCTGGAAGGTATCTCTGCAAACAGTGGTGGTGGTGGAGACTTCAATAAATAATGCTATGAGCAGCAAATTAACCAAACGCTTCACGCACGCAATCGCAAATAAGCTGCACTTACTTCGTGAAACGATATCTCTAAGCAATAACGCAGAAGAAGTTTGAGTTTACTGAACGATCTCGCTCAGAATCAACCAACTCTTCTAATGCGCCTGAGGACTCAGTACTGCGAGACAAGAATATTGGTTCGGGAGAGTCGGGAGGAGTGAGCGAATTCTCAAAGTCGATGAAGCCAAAATCATCCATAATAGAGAGTTGCTACCGGAGTATATTTTGTATAGCGATAGGGTAGTGTAATGTCGAGGAGCTTGAGAGTAGCACTCTCAAACTCCTTTAACTTATCAAGAACAGTGGGGACAATGGCATTGTCCACGGAACGGCCGTGATATGTAGATCAGCCGACTGCCGAAAGTACTTAGTCTCCGAAGATTCTCCGTTTAATTGACCAAATACAAATAAATACCTTGTGACGGAGACCTGCCGGAAACCACTAGCCGACAATGGTCTCCGGAAATTATTTAGCATATTCACATGGACACCTAACCATAATCATTCAACGTCTAACTGGGTCAACAATGAGCTATTGTCCCCTGATCTTTAAAAGAACTCAAGAGTACAACGTGAGGCAAGAATTGACGCGCACTAAATCATCCCGCCCATTACTTCCAGCCACAACCCTCCCAAATGGACGATTTTTGCCCATTCGACCTTGAAATCTGTCTCGCGCAGGACGACTCTACAGACATTTCCTCTACACTGCCTCGCCAAAAGCTACCTGACACCTCTGAGACCCTCGTCAACGAAGAACGTTATGGCTCAGGGATCACATCCGCATTTTGTGTTATATCATAACCATCTCACCAACCAACAGAGCATGTTCATACTCCTTTGGTACGTAATTTCTTAGCTCTCTTGCTGGTGAGCCTGCGCTGAAATTTTTATAGTCACCCCACAGATCGATGGCTGATTTTCTCTCCCATTTAGCGCTCATAAATTGCACAGTATGTCACCCTATTTATTGTTTCCGTTGCTCTTAGATGCATCGCTAACAGCAATGTTGTGTAGACTCTCCTGACTGCACTGAAGTCAACCACACGAAGCACTTTGGAAGTGCCAGTTTTTTTTTTGTCAATCATCTTGAACAAATACCCCCTTCGTCACTTCGTTTCTTTTTCTTCGTTCTCCTCTGAGAATTTAGCTCTCACTTAGTGCTTTCCACTATCATTATTTCGCGGGAACAAATTTCTGTATCTGTATTCGTTGTTTGTATCTTCTGTTTCTGCCATTTTACATATAGTCGCCGCATGTACTATACATACAAAGCACTCTCACACTCCTTACCTTTTCCAAATACAAAATATGTTGTGTCGATAATTGCGCAGAGGCCCTGCGGTCGCCTCAGAACTAACTACATACCTCGGTATACTTAACATTTGTATATCACAATCCAATCAGTAGACATGCAGTGATATTCCGACAGACTTGAGTTACACAATCCGCGATGGGCTCGTCTGCGCTGCAGTCTTCTAGAGATACACAATAATAAACTGTGCATAGTCGACAGTCTGTCTATCTAGGCCATTTTTCCCCTTTACTTTGAACTATCGGGGACAATAACGGACAATAATCAATTGTGACAAGCCGCGCCTCGCTAACGCTACGGCAGCTTGTTAAATGTCCACGAACACACTGAAAACTCGGACGGTCAAAGCACTGTAGAGACAAAAGAGAAAGATCCCAATTGGTGTTTGTACATAAGAGGAACAGAACAAATATCTACATACAAAATGGGGACATCTCGATAATATATAGGTGATAGGTGATATATAACACTACGAAAGATAGTACAGATTACAACGTTCTTGATCTCGACAGCGAAACTTTTTCCGGTGAATGTGAAAATAGTAAGTCCATGGTAGGTTTAGTTGCAGGCGATACACTGTACGCTGTGGAGGTGATTGAAGTTAACGGGGAGGAATAATCTTTGTCGCTACTGGTATGTGATAGAGTAGAGTTGATAGTATCTTCTCGTTTTAAATTGTGAAGGCGGAGAGAGAAAGCAGGCATGACAGGGGAAGCAACTCTCTTTTGAGTAACCTGGCTGGACGGCTTCGAGTCCTTGACGACGTCACCAGTAGTTGATGACCGGATACCAATCCTTTCTGTAACCCATTTCCAGATAAAGCGGTAACTTTTCATCGTTTCGTGGGTGAAACCGAAGAAGGCGAAAAATATGAATGAGCATAAGGGACTGAGCCAGCGGCAAAACTCTATTGATACCACGGCCAAGTGATTTTGACGCCAGATGACAGCAGGCAGCTGTTCAATGCGAGAATAGTTATAATGGGTGTCGGCCCAGCCCTTCCAGGGACTAACAGGTGTAGCCACAGCGTTAAGCCAGATTACGAAAATTGAGAGAGGGGTTGTGGCGCATATCTCGGTCATTGCGAGTCCCATCAAACGGAAGTATCGGTTGACGGTAAAAGTAGAATTTAACGAAAGTAGTCGAGCAAATTCGATACGGCGTCGAGCAAATGAGCGTAACGATAAGACTGCATGCACATTAGAAGGGATGAAAGCCCATACAAGTTGAAAATCACGTACTGCAGTAGACCATTGAAATTAAACCGAGGATAAGAGGCCACATGGTCGATATAAAAAAGGCGGGTATTGTATTGTACAAGGCCGGATAGCATCCAATTTGTTCAATAATATTGAAGCGATGTCCTTGGACAACGTATTCTAAATCTTGATTAGAAAGAATTTGACTGCAAAAGCGAAAATCGATGCTCACGGAGGGCGACATATAGCATAGGAAACAGAAAGCATATAAGAGAGTCGATTAGTATCGCACGTCGTTTCTAACAAGAATTTTAGAAATTTAATCGATGCATTGAGATTCATCATCACCTCTGACAATGATATCGACGCATTTCGAACGTTTGAAATAAGGTAGAGGCGACGATTTATGCATAGGGAGGAAGCAGGTATCCCAACGGCAGCGGCCATCATGATGCGAATTGCTGAGCGATGTCCAATTAATCTCAGCAGACCTGTACTAGTAAAAAGACCTACAAATTTCACACCAGGCAGGGGCAAGATTGATGGCATTGTCTGCCCATACGATGGAATTGACGAATTGGTTCAGGCACGCCAGTGACGACCACAGAATGAAGTAGCACGTCCCAGAATTTAGTGCCTGTAGATGCCATCGTAGAGGAATGAGAGGAAGGATAAAACCTAAGAAAGCTACGATGGGGAATAGAGGGTACGTGACGTCGGTCATGGCAAGGAAAATAAGAGTCCGCTAAAAAGACGGAGTACGAAGCCTTCGCAAGAGTCCTGAGAGGACATTATATGAACGTTCATCTACATCCTTTGTGCGAGACGGACAATACAAACTTCACGGTTATCACCACAAAGAACTTGCAAATTCCCATCATCATCTCATTGTGACAAAACAGTCACGCCTTATGAGGACATTTCTGTGACTTTGTGACTTTGTGGGCTTAATTTGGGCTCAATTATAATTCCGCTTGTTATACGACAAGCCTTACCCAAAGGTCCTTTGTTCCTGCCGTCGTGCTGTAACAACTCTTATACGATGGCCACAAAATATTCAAGCTCTTCCAACTCTTCTTTCTTTGAACTGAGTACGGTCCTCCCATTACACCAGAGTCTACATGCACAAATCCCTTGATCCTACCTACCCTCTTTTTCCTATTCTGTCTTTTCTGGGTTTCGTCGTTGCCCTCATTCCCTTTCCGTGGCATCTCCAAGCCTGGAACTCTGGCACATGCGCCTTTATGCTATGGGCATCCCTGGCCTGCTTGGTCGAGTTTACCAATAGTCTTATATGGGCGGGGAACATCGACGACAATTTGCCTGTCTGGTGCGATATATGTATGCGTCTTTATTATTATTGGGCAAAAAAACTGCAATTGACATGCTCTCTTAGCGACAAAATTTCTGTTAGGAGCGGGTGTAGGGATTACTGCTTCTTCACTTTGCATAAGTCGTCGCTTGTACAGCATTGCAACTACCCAGAATGTCTCTATCACCTGGGCGGACGTGAGTTTTCTTTGTTTTGTTCGTTGACTCTTTCTCACACCCGATACCGTAGAAACGTCGGGCTCTGATTATCGACCTCTTAATTGCTGGGGGCATTCCTGTTCTTGTGATGGCTCTCCGTACGCTCTTTTCGATCACATATCCCTGCAAAATTTGACCATAGTTTATTATCAGATTACATTGTTCAACCTCATCGCTACGATATTCTCGAAGACATTGGATGTCAGCCAGCGACATATAACACGATTCCTGCTTATTTTCTCGTTTTTATGTGGCCTCTTCTTCTCGGATCTATTTCTTTTATATATTCAGGTAAGGATAGTCTATTTCCTTATCTATCCAATTCTAATCCTTATATAGCGCTTACTTTCCGCGCATTCTGGAGACGGCGCCTCCAATTTACGCAACTCATGTCATCAAATTCATCACTTAGCATCAGTCGCTATATCCGCCTTATGATGCTGGCAGTTACTGATATGATGCTTACCGTCCCACTCGGTATCTTCAGTATCGTATTTGGTACCCAAGGTGTGGGGCTTGCTCCCTGGATATCCTGGGAAGACACCCATTACAACTTCTCTCGCGTTGTGCGAGTTCCCGCACTGCTTTGGAGGAGCAACCCCTCATTCCTGATCAGTGTAGAGCTCACACGCTGGTTGTTCGTTGGTTCTGCTTTTGTCTTCTTTGCATTATTTGGGTTTGCAGGCGAGGCGCAAAAACACTATAAACTCGCTTTCTGGAAATGCGTAAAACCCTTTGGTCTATCGCCATCTACTACGAAGAATTCTCAGACTGTTTCTCTCCCAAGGTCGGTATCTTGTCTAGATTTACTCGTAAGCCTCTCATTGATCCTGTATACTTAGTTGGAGGAAACCTGTCTATTCGAAAACAAGTGTTTCTATTTCAGAGCCGGTCTTTCTGGGTAGAAATCATCAAAACCTGTCCGGCAAGTTATCCACCACATTTAGCGTTAGCTCATCGAGCGACGCGACTGTCCGCGTCGACATCGACGTAGAAAAATTTCCCGATCAACATTCACCTACGACATCAGCTCCTGCATATGTTTATCCTCCCCCTTCATCATCATGTTATACCATCACGAGTAACGCCTCACCATCATCATCATCATCACCTAACGACCCCCACTGGCCTATACACCACTGATACCCACAAACTAATTCTTCTTGATGTTATCTATGTGTACCTAGAGTACTGCTTTGTTCTACCTGTCCATTTGTTAAACCACAGCTATCGTTAAGTTACCTATCATTCTTGTATTTTATATTAGAATAAAAATAAATTGAGGTTCCGCACTCGCATCTCTCGGCTTTGACTCGAAAACTAAATTATAGTTGTTAATTTCAGCTCGACAAAATAAAAGAAGATGTAAATGAGAAAAATTGGAATCGCAATAAAATGTAAATCTACAAGATGTGTGATTCCAATAATCAAAGTCTCTCTGTGGCCTCAGATCAGAAACTAATACATGTCTCCTAGGGTCTAGATAAATCATAAGACGGTCTACATTCTGATTTACTCCGTGGTACTCCAAGGCCAAATAATGCATGATGTGGACCGCTTCTATGTGGAAGTTCCGCATAATAAGTCTGCGAGGCCCTGCTCACTTGTGCGCTCATCGTTCGGCTCTTGAGGGCACGGAACGTGTATATTTTGGAATCCTAACTTTGATTTCAAATAACACTCGGAATCCTCGACTATCGCGGAGAATCTGGGACACTGCTGGGATTCCTTCACCCTCATGTCTATCTCCCCGGAGAGCGGACGCTGCACCATTATGTTGACGAATGAGCGGTTGACAATTGAACACACTTTATTCTGGAACTCTCTGCTTCTCCACCCCAATTCTTTTAGGTTTAATTGCTCCGCAGTACAAGGACATACCGAAATTCGGGCCACCCGTGGAGGAGGTGCGGGAGGTGTAGTACCCTAGCAAGTCGCAATGGTCCCGCTCCCCGTCATGCGCTCATGGCCAGACTATGGAAGAATTATGAATCACAGACGGATGAACATTGAACAGCCTGAATTTCTAGAATATTTTGCATAGTCGCCCTGCTTTTGTTAGCTCCATAGGACCACTGGCCACAGATGTTGAAATTGAGAAGAGGGCACTAAGAGAGCTACATATCGGTCCCGCACCCTCACTTCGCCCAGTGGCCCCCTGGCCAGGTTGTAATGCAGGGATAAAATAAATAAAAATCCAGACGGCATGAACACTGAAAAAAATAAATTTCATATTATTTTATTACATACATTCTGTGTATTCTCGAGCTTCAAAAGACTCAGATAAAATTACATGGAATAAAATCGACCAAACCAATTGGGCGGGGATGTCGGGGAGCTTAGTCCACCAAGTCTCATGGTCCCACTCCCTCGCTCTCCCAGTTAGACTGACATTTTCATAGACGAGGTGAATACGGCCATTTTGTGCTCATTTGACTCAGCAGAAAAGAACATCCAGATTGACTGTTCTCGCGAAAGGGAGGTCATCTGTCCCGTTATCATCACCGAAACTCCGCCGAGCCGGCCGTTTTTCGTGCCATGAGGCGCGGTTCTTGTACCCAATTGAGCGAACAATGCTGAAAATGGGGCACGAGTCCCCGGCCTTCGGAATTTGTCATCTTTCCACGCTCACTATTGTGGCCCATCACAGCACACGCCATAGAGCTTCCATAGACCGCCGCATTTGTTTAACAATGACTAACATTGAGACACAGAGACAAGACAATTGTTAGGGGCTTCCTTAAAAACGCTATGACCACGCTAAGGATGCCAATTCCTCCAGTCAGTGCTACCCCAGCGACTAAATTTTTCTGAACGCATCCTCCCTTTCGGCTTTCCGCCCTCGTTGGCAATCAATATCACCAAGCATCACAATCATGGATCAGTTCAGCATGTTCCCTGATTTTTCCACTTCAGAGGAAGTGGAGGAGATTGGCGTTGACGGTCTCCCCGTCGATGAAGACTCACGATACCGCCCGGTTTCATGGTGTATCGTGGCTTAAGCGTACTCACCCAGTACGTATCTCTTGTTCTTCTTTCCGTAGTACGGTATGCTCATTCTTCTCTTGTGATACCTATTAGATCTTGGGTACGTTTTCACGAAGGATTTTTTTCCTTCGTCCTAGTTTGCAAGCTATGGTGAGCTGATCCCCCCTATTGACTTTTTCTCTACGTACTCACTACTTTCTGCTCAGCAAACCTATACCCCTTTCGTTCTTATTATCTATTGCTGTCATTTTCGCTCGCCCTCTGCACAGACGGAGGGCCCGACGTTCCCGCTTGGTGTATTAAGTCTGGCCATTTCTCTGTTCAACTCGGATCACACTCTCTTTCAATCTCTCTGTCATTTGTACAACAATCCAACACCTCCCCGTCCCTTGACCATGTGTATCTCTAAATAGTTAGATGTATCTCATACTTCCATTAGATGCGCCAGGCATTTACTACACAACGCGATATCCTAAATCACAAATCAATTTCTGGGTCCTCCCAGACCTTTCCTCCGATCGTGCGTATAAGTTTGAGAAATCGACTGAAGCACACTCCAAGTGTGTGGTATGTATTCTGTGTCAGAAACAAGGCTACAGACAGAAACGCGTGACGTTGCATAGAGGCTGCTCTGCTGCGTACAAGCTGACTGCTTTATACGTTTCCAGGAGACTGCAAGGAAAAGCATCGCTTCTCAGCGCAAGTCGAAGAGAGCAACTAAAAAGCTCGCTGTTCTCACTGTCTGTTCTTCTACTCGGCTAATCTACCCACCTCATTGCTAGCCCCCTGAAAGAGTTGCTGGCCAAAGTTTTTATAACAACGATAGATGGACTTGTTCGAAGGCAACTCAGAAACACCTCTCGACTTGCCGTATGGGCCCGTCTCAGACGCCTTGGAGCATTCAAGGCAGCAAATCGTCAAGGAACTCTTCCATCTCTTCCATTTGCGTTTTTGGCTGTGGTTGGACGCCTTCTGGCAGGGGCAGTGCAGGGGCTTCCTGATACTCTGAGAAAGGGATCAGGAGAGGCATAACCATGTCGAATGGTAAGCTACATTATACATACCTTGTCTCCGCGTTCGCGCTGACGAGGATGATGGCAGCACAGGTTTCGCGCGCAGTTTCTCGGTCTTCGCTCTGAACCGGTTTTTCAACTCTGATTAAGGAATAGTGGAATCGGCACGAGAGTTCTAAGAAGCATAACAGATGCAAGGGCTCACCCCACGTTGCCTCAGCGGCCTTCTTCTCCCTGCTCATTTCATCAAGCTCATCATCCCAGGCGACTTGCTCGACCTTTCCCTTCTTCGATAATGCTTTAGCAGCGTTATGTGACGGGTTGGAGGAGATGTGCGCTAGGGACGTGTCCACGTCGTCGTCGTCATAATCTTTCTTTTCGGTGACGCTCAGAAGTGGTCCAGCCTCGTCTGAGATCTTCTGCTTCTCGAGGAAGGTTGAGAGATCAACTTCTGGCTCCACTATTGGTTCACCTAAATGTCGAGTGATAACACTGTCAATGGTGCCCCACTACAAGCAAGTAGGCGATTGCTTACCATCGGAATCGAGCTCAACTTCCTCTTCTTTGTAGCGATCCGCGTTGGTGCCCAGACTTCTCCTACTATATTTCGCAGCCACTTCCTTCGCGAGCTCCGCCTCTTCCTCCTCCGTCAAGGGCACCTTGCCCTCACCTTCCAGCAGGAGACGCGTACTGAACTCTGCAGGGCGCCCCGTTCCTCGTCCTCTTCCACGGGCACGAAGGTATTTTTCTAGGCCCCCTCGAGACTTCCCCCTCCCTCGCCCACGACCTCTACTCCCAACAAATGCATCCCCAGGCTCTGACATCCGAGATCTGGCAGAATTAGGGAAAATAAGCAGATAAGATCGGCTTATCGATGCTGGTCAAGCCCCAGCACTTCTACGATCTTCCTTACATTGTTCACTTAATGGGTAGTAACGGTTGATGTACGTCCGTGGAATGCTATACTGTGAAGGTGATATTTTGTTGTTGGTTGTAGTAGAACTAGCCTTGGAGACAATTTTGGTCAGTTTGTCGAGAACGTCCCTCTTAGGTAAATTGGTCACGTGATGCTTGTGCCTAAAAAATCAATCGTCGCGGAAAATTGAAATCCAAGGTGTCGGCGCCTGACTCGGCGCTAAGCAAAAATTGCCTGGTGGGCTGGGTTACTGTCTATATTCAACGAAGTGGGAGAACCACAGAAGGGGGGACCTTCATTTACCGCAGAAAAATATTGGTGGTCTATATCATTAAGCAATACTATTCTGTCACTGCCTAGAGCATTTTGGTGGCACTTGTTTTGACAGTTCTGAATCACAGAGCAGGTCATTCCTCTGTAGACTTGTCATAATAGGCAGACACTGATGGAAGTCTTTTGACCAAGATGAGAAAATATTATTATTGCTGTAGTAATCTGGTTTAAAGATACCAGCGCGCCCTGCAGCTTGCATACACATACGAATTGTAAGACCAGGAATTCACGGGAAATTTAACCTCTGGTTTGATATTACTGAGTTAACGATGCAGTGGCAGCAGCCGTATGATTGAGTATGTCAAGGGCATTTTGAGAACATCGCCTACAAATGTCACAAATCTTACAAAAAAGGAACGGAAAGCCCATTAGATATCTATCACGGTTCTTCAACCACTACTAGTAAAATTGAGGGCAAGCAACACATGTACGGCAAAACAAACTCGACAAGTGCAAACCCCCATATGTCTATTGCTATAATTGGTTGAATTGCCTGCATTTTTGTAAGTTACGTTACGCCCCTTTCCCTTACTCCATGGTATCTTGTTCCGTTTGGACACTGCATCATTTCTGCTCACGTCGAGAACTTATATCTCCATTGTGGTTACTTCGCTATTTCCCCAGCCTTTTATCATTTATATCCATCTCACGAGGTGCAGGGTTGTATCTATCCAGATAGATTTAGTAATTCAACTATGACGCATTGTTTACAAAATTCAGGGAATAATGAAACGCAGTATTAAAGGCAGTACTAAACTATTTCCAGGTCCACCGATGACTGATTAATCCAGACATAAAAGAGAAAAATTAAAGCGTGTAACGGAAATCGGGGTGACGATCGCCAAGGTCAACCCAAGCGCGGACACCACCATCCGGTTCACTTTCTGTTGCGTATGGTGCGAGAA
This sequence comes from Psilocybe subaeruginosa, assembly GCA_027604855.1. Lineage (NCBI taxonomy): Eukaryota > Fungi > Basidiomycota > Agaricomycetes > Agaricales > Agrocybaceae > Psilocybe > Psilocybe subaeruginosa. Next base: position 45,118 of record JANCIO010000214.1, read on the forward strand.
CCTCCTTGCGTGTGCGCTCCTTGTTTTTGTTCTTCCAGGAAAGGATCGTAGCGTTGACTATTGCTAAAACAATAGTCATGATCATACTAACAGCGAGCAGTCAGTTATCGATTGATACAAAGGCAGATAGAGGAACGACATACAAAATGAGATTCATCACGTTTGTTTTATGGAATCGAGGACCCTCCTTGGTAGGATAGCGCCATGTACTCAGGATTCCTCCCTAAATCAGACGGTTAGTCGTTAAACGGAGAAGTACCACCTGAAAGACTTACCATACTAGTCGCCATAAATCCTACTGCAATACTGGTAGCTCTGGTATAATAGGGCTCCGAATTATTCGAGATCCATGCAGCAATAACTGGTACTGTTCCGTATATTCCGACAGCCATCAGGTAGATGGCCCCATAAGCGGCGTGTTTGTTTGTTGTTCCTTTTTGGACGTGAGCTATATAAAGAAATTGCACTAATATCACCCACCGAGATACAGGGCGTATCCAGCTATTCCAATTACACAGACCGAGCACAATGGAATGGCTCTACTCTTGAGGCGATCAGATGAGTACGCAACAATTAGGGTTACTAGATGATGATTCAGAGATATGTCGTATAGATCATAATCATAGATCTTACCGACAAATGCACAGGCAAATGGACCGACGCTAAGAAGTTGAGAGTGATTGGGACTGAAGCCGAGCTGATTGATGATCGAAGGTGCAAAAAGTGCAAGACCGAAGAGGTTCGTTCCACCCATGAAGAAGGTTATAAACATAAGAATAACATGAGGAGATTTCAGGGAGTTCAACACATGTTTAATGCGGAACTCGTCCAGTGGGTTCACGAATGGCCTGTCTTTCTCCAGACGACGCATGACAAGACTTAGGATGTCCCCAAATCAGTCCGGTGTACACTAGATTATTCGAGTAACTCACTCTTTCTGAGCCTCAGATAAGAATCTGGATTCTCTTGGTGTTGCTGGAACCATGAAAAAACCGAGAATGCCCATCAATACGCTGAAGATGCCTTCCTGAAAGATGAGCCATAACATTTAAAACAATGTTACTTGATTTATAGACATAGAATCTTACCAAGATAAAGATCCACGCCCATGCTGGCTTTCCTCCAAGGCCATCCATGTTATCAATAGCAGCTGCAAGGAGTCCAGAAAACGCGCTGGAGAGCTGCGTGGATATGGTCAGTTCTTTCCAGTATAATGTGGAATAATTAAGTGCCCACAGATGCCGCTGAAAAGAAGAAGGCAATTCTGTACAATATTGGTAAATGTCCAAAACAATCTGCAGGAGGGCTATTAAAACTCACCTATAGGACAGCTCTGTACGAGTATAGAATCCAGAGAGGTAGAGCACGATTCCGGGGAACATTGGTCCCTCCACAAGGCCCAGGAAGAATCGCGCAGCAATAAGATCACTGAAAGAAGACACGAATCCTTGGAAAATGACGATAATTCCCCAGAGAGTGAGTATAACGGGCATAGCAATATTCGGGCCAATCCTGCGTAGTAAAAGGTTTGCAGGGACCTCGGCCAAGATGTAGGGCCTGTTTCGATAATGAAAATGTCGTCGATATATCGCACAATGGGTAGACACATACACATATGTAACTGTTATGCAGATTTGGTACTGACGATCTGTCATCTTAAGGCCTTTTTGAAGACCGGCGACTCGAGCATTTCCTGTAATAATGTACTTAGCCCTATTGTTGGTCTCGATGCCTGGGTCTATCGCAGCACATACCGATATTTGCGCGATCCTAGACAGTCGTTAGAGCCCAATTATGTCTTCCAAGAGAGTTATTACTCACCAAAAACGACAAGAGGTAGAACATAGTCATCATAGGCAAAATGGTCCAGTCCAGCTTCCTGACAGCGCTTCGGATTTTTCCATGATCGACCTCATCAAAGCTCTCCTTTTCCAACTCGGACTTATGGACAGAGGATGATATGGGACTGCTCGGCTTTTGCTCATCAACAGCCTCGTTGGTAGCCATGGTTGGAGAGTCGAAAGCACGGAGCAAGAGTGTAAGGAAGGTGTGCTATGGATAGCAAGTTCACAGAACCTTTCTTTTGAAGGTGGGACTAGATGCCTATTAAATAGTACTCAGATCAGATCTCAGGCTGTTATCGGTATTGGGTAGATTTTCCGCGACACTGACAGTGCCCACAATTAGATCTTAAAAGACAGTCAGCGGATACCAGGTTTGACAAGACCACAATCTCAACTTTCTCCCGAGCTCTAATTGGTAATGTTGTCGAGCGTACTGGGACCTGTAGGCCACATTTAGTTTGTGACAAGAGCGGGTAGTAACTACATCGAGTGTGAGAAGACCAGCCTAATCCCCGAAGAAAGCTGCACTCAAGTGAGCCACATCCTCTTGTAACAACGATACAGAGCTTGAAGCGGGGTGCACAATTTATCAAACTTTAATAACCCGGGTTTCATTGCTGTGGCTGGAGTCTCTAAGCACATGGGCCTTGTGTGAGCTGCGGTGTCGCTTGTAGCACTTAAAGAATTTTACCTAGTATGCGACCTCATTTAATTATATCCTATTCTAAGTTAAGGATTACATCCTGTCAAGTTACATCACATCAGATAGAAGACTGTTCTGCGCATGACCTTCGATGTCGAGAAGAGTGCCTATTAATGTACCTTTACCTCACAAATTGACACCTGCAGGCATTGATAGTGAATTGTCAGGTCATGCATTTGCAAGACTGCATCCAGCCCGAAGCTTTACTATACCGAGGGACTGGACGGCGGCTGACAGTGAAGCTTGATGAAAAAGCCGTTTCCTACATGATCTACAGAATGGTACATGTGGATGTTCAAACGTTCATACGCCGTTTTGACAAAGATAAGAATGGCGTAGCTCCAGCTTAATATCGATAGGGTTTGGAGCGCCCAAGTAGTACACCACCACGCGACCGGTCATCTTACGCTAAGTACTTGATTCAGTCAATCTCGTCTCTCTTTTGCATTTCCATCACAATCCAACTTCTAAGTCTGGCGCTCAGAGCCTACGGCAAAAGATCAATCAACAAACGATTAGAATAGGTATGTACAACGTTACGTCAGGTGCGTGCTCTTCGACCGTCTGGAAGGGCTGATCGGACAGGTAGCCTGAGTTTCTGGGACGATGACTACACACATTTCATCAAGGTCATAAAAAGTGGAAGGTATGGGGTTGCTGAGGTATCTTGGTCCCTGGCAAAGCTTGAATGATATACACTTGACGACGAATTGAGCGACGTCGTATTCAACCCATGTTGAGGCCGTTGTCGGGGAACGAACACGGGTACCTCCTGATGGTACAGCACTCAGGCTTGTATCTGCGAATCGATCGGGAAGCTCAGGCGATTAAATGTGGGGACAATGCTAATGAGGCCCGGTAAAGATTAGCAGTGGGCATGACCGTCGTAATCACTCTCAGATGGCGTACCAAAATAGACAAGAGCTTGGCTGCAGATCCCTATGTAGAAAGACAGTGGCGTTAGCAGTTTGTTAGATGCTATCAACGTTCCCAGGGTAGTGTAACTGAATGTATGGGAGGAAATGAGTTAAACATACTTCTTCTGCCATGTACATCATTCACAAACATGCCGATTTGACCATAAAATACCAGGAGGATGAGAAGCCTACAGGCCATGTGTGGAAGCTCATGGCAAGCACGAGAGCCCTAGAGCCTGCGCAGCAGATTCGTGTTAACTATTTCTGAACTGTGTAGTAATAGTGAATAGAACCCTGGGACGGCGTATATATAAGACATCTCGGACTTACTTTATGGAGTGCTATGCCAGCTATGAATGGAATATGTCGTAGTTTCGAACTGTAAGGTTTTACTAAATATAATTGAGGGTTGTAAAGTTATGGGATTACTCATATTTTATGCATGGTCACGGTACAAGAGAAAGCGCCCGTGAAATTTGAGTTGCGAGGAGTCGGCACGAACCTGTCTTGATCCATGCGATAGCGAGTCCCCACCCTCCGCATGGCAAATTGTTGCAATACGTCGAACTCAATCCTCATCTAAACATCTTGCCGTGTTCGAGTTTGATTGTCCTCTGCCTGAACAAAAGGCAAAAATATCGGTAGCATTGACGATGCGTGTTGAAATTGTCGTCTTCGCTACGAACAGTCTATAGGCACGACGTGGCCAAATATAATTACACATATCGGGAAAGAGACGATCAGGCTTCATAACTTGCAGGTCTTAGACGAATAGAGTTGTCGTAAGAACGACAGAGTACGGTGCCAACCAACTTGCGATCTACAGAGTACCAAACAGGTGTGAGCATTTCAAAAACTGTTTCGACGTCGAGGTCCAAACCAAGGGTATGGCGTGGTGAAAAATTCCAAGATATGAAGGCTAGAACCAAAGCCCATAGAACAATCTCGCTCTTCATGTGGTTGATAGCTTGGCTGAACAAGTCCCGACAAAAAATCTGGATATATCGGATAATATTAAGTGATTCGTACGCTTTGACAGAAACGTAAAGGTATTATCAAACAGAGTAGTGTACCTCTACCTCAATTTCGTTTATAAAGTTGGTCCATGCAGGAAACTAAATCAAGAGTCTGTCAAGTTCGCTTTGAAACAGATTCGAAAAAGGCATTTACCATAGCTCTAGCCAGCACGGCAATCCTATCGCCATGTTTCAACGATTGAACAAATCCAATCCCTCTCCCTGCTCCAGTCATATCGATAAACTTCATTTCATCTTCTCCTGGCTCTTCGTAATCCTCATCCGACCAGATAACTTCATGGATAGCGTCGTTGTGTAAGGCTCGTATGTTTCTTTGCACATGCCAAATTCTCGAGTCTGGTTTTCGGGGGTTCTTGACTATAACAACTTGCATACCATCCTCCATTGTTTCACCCCTCTCATTCATAATACGCTGTATATGGGACTGGAGGCTATCGGTTGATCCTGATTGTTCATTCCTTGTGTCGCCTTCGACTTCACGGATGATAGCTGCTTCAAACCATGTCCAGGATCCCATGTATTTGCCTAGATATCCGAAAGGACGGAATTCATCAGTGGTCCAATTCGCAGAAATGCTGTATGACGTACTGGGGAAGTTGCTCTCGTTGCAAAATCCTTGATCGTGACTAGTTATCTTGAACCCTACTTTCCTAACTTTGACGAATTTCTGCGTTCCTATCATGTCCGACAATTTGGGTGTAAGGAGAAAGCAATAAGAGCCGTGAAATTCGGTGATGAGTGTCGAGGAATCATCTGGTGATGTTACAGTGTAGTTGGCTTTCGACCAATACTGTGCATCATCGATTATCGCATTGGCTAGTTCCGTCGGGACCCATAACATAAGGTACCCGCGTACAACTTCAACATCGTCATGGTTTGGTGTGTATTGGCGGTCTTCAAAGTGTCGATCGTCTGAATCGACCAGCGTCGACAAGAATGTGCCCATCGTTGAAGAAACAGGGTTAATTTGCTTTGCAGCAAAAATGACAAAGTGTGATTCGTATGACAGACCCCAGATAGGTGGACAAATCTAACATGAACTCTACAGATATTCAACTGATAGAGGCCATGGATATAAATCGAAGTCAAGTCGAAGATTGTGGAGTTGCATTTCTTCATCACTTGTGACCACAGCGCACACGCAGAGACACGCAGGTTACCATATTCCGGCATTCGCCGCAAGAAAATCGTGACACAACCGTCGTGCCGAACTCGAGGCATACTAATCTCGATCAATCTGCAAAGCCTCAAATCGAGTTCACCATTGATTCGCTGCGACAACTTCTTGCAATTGCAAAATTTACACCCATCATGACTATATCATCGAAAGTTTTTTTCACCGAATTTCCTTATGAACTTGTCAACGAACTTACAAAGTGTCTTCCGCGCAAATATCGACCTAGAACCTACTTTCTGTGGCACTTCTTTCTCACCATCTTCGTGATATCGTCGTCCCTCTTTTTCATGCAGAGACGTACGATTACGTGGAGAAAACCGTATAGCTACAGCTTTACAAAGTCTTATTGAGAAAGAAAAATAGGGAAAAAACTCGGAAAATGCAAGCTCTTCGACAAGAAGCGGGAATCCAACTCCTAGCCAATGCATTCTATATCTGTATATCAACGATTCATCGCCAATCCGCACACAAAACCATCTTCTTTACGCACTGTTGAAGCTCGTAAATCTGGATGGCCTCTCAAAACTCCGTGCATTGACTCTGTGCATCACGGAAAATGCTAACAGTTTCACGCGATAATATTTCGTACACTCTCGCTGGAAGGGACGAATGCATATCTCCGAAGTGTGCAGATCTGGCGGAACTGGACTGAGTTTGCAAATCAACGTTACCAGTGTATCTTTGAGTGTGCATTATACACGATATGGGCTTCGATGTACTTGTGGCTACTTACTTGCATGCTGTTGTTCTTCCACCACAGACTCTCTAAGCTCTACATGCAGGAGTTCAAATAAACACGACATTCGAGGAGAATAAACCTACTTTGATGTTGAATATGAGGCGCTGTGTCCACTCTTTGCGTACAATATAAGGCTTTGCGAAGAGATTCAAATCAAATATGTTCAGCTCGGGGCATTTGTCCTGCAAGCTTGCATATAAATTCCGAAGAATAGGAGACGATCTATCTTTACCAAGGGTATGTCCATCAGCATCGACGGCCGAAGATGATAACGGTGGGAAATAAACTCGGTGTGCTGGCGTTACCACAAGGATTGAGTGCAGAAGTAGTCGGAGTCTTTGATGTAGGTGCTGGTGAGTGGTTTACTGTAATGAGACCTTATATTACGACAAAGAGAACGAAAGTAGCATTGATTCAACTACGAGTGTACAATTTATTGCTCCGTACTCATTCTTTCCACTTTTACTGGAGGAGAAGATGAGAAGTACTGCACAAAAATGTAGATTTAAAATCTGGCTTCAAGTAATATATTCTCAAGTCGCGATTATTTATGTTGAACGTAAGCTCATACTCCACGCCTATCTCTTCGCAACATGTAGGTGCTACCTGGCGGCTCGATAGAGACGATAATATCCCATTTCCATTGGCAGCTGCATATCCTGTGCAGAAACCATTGAATTCAGCATTGAAAATTTAAAGACCCGGATATCTACTGACCTTCCACTTATCCGCGAGACTGAGTGCATTGACTCATGCTTCAATAATATTGCAACTATGCCTCACCTCTTTACAGTCGACGGCACCTTCGTCCCCCTGTTTAATTATAGAATTTGTCTAAAAATAGGTTGTATAGACACTGCTTGAAGCCGCGGCTGCTGCAAAAGGACCAAGGGGGTCCGTCAAATGGATATCGAGCGAACACTAATAGCAGAACCCCTTGTGAGATCACAGTATGTGTAAGCCGCTTATTTTGATAGGGAAAGCGCCCAATGTATTTCGATGGACACAGCTCTATCCGACTTTTTCGGTTGGAATTATATTGACTCTAAAGAGGATGACTGGAAAGTAAAAAGAAAATACAGCTTGGTCACTCTGCTAGTAAGATTCCCTGCACGACAATTTAAGTCACAAAAGGCAATATTTTATTTCTTCGAGAGTATACTCCATATCTTATGTAACATTGATTCATTGGCGTCCATATTGACAGATAAGATGAGCATGCAATGGTCTCACTCAGATTTCCTAGCTTGTCGATGGTTACTTCAACAATTTCACACAGACGGTGAACAGAGACGATGAGGTCACCGTTCCCACGAACAGCGGCATATCCTTTCAAAGTTAATTGCATCAGTACAGTCACTAATATGACGACGAACAAAAATCACCTTGGCCGCTTCCGTTTGAAACGCATTGACACTTGTCCATAATGTTCTGAGCACCGGTTGAGAGATCACGGCCGTACAATTAAGTTAGTCAGCATCATGTGTGGAAAACGCGTTCCTTTCATTGTACTCACCAATCCAATACAAGGAAACATAACGGTTTGTGGGGTTTGGTCCATGTATAGTACCTGCGTCTCCAGCAGTGCAGAAGATATTTTCCCCGCTCAGACCGCATGCCGTGATTCCAAGGTTGCCCAGATAGCTTGTCCATTGTGAGCTGAAACTCTCCTTCAGTTCTGAAAAGTGGCGGGGATATATATCGATGCGTCTGGTCAAAGTTCTCCTTTATACAATGTCGGTGTCTGATAAATTGCTACCAAGCAAAAAAATCAGAATTGGCCGTCGAGTAATTGGATAAAAGATAAAATTATATGTACCATCGGTATAACCTTGGTAAAGGTCAATCCGAAAGACTCTAGGGTTGGGAGTCCGGACCAGGAATGACTTCGACGCCCTCTGGGGCTGAAGTGGGAGATGTGACGTCACTCAAGCCCAACGAAAGGCTGAGGAGAACGATGGTCTTGACGTTGATGAAATATATATCTGTACCAGCCGAGTACCAGTATCGTTCCAGCACAGCTGTGCAATAGGACAACTCCCAGAATACAGCTCACCTGTAAGCTGGTCATGCCAGTCCGACAAGCCGTAACCGTTACACCAAAATGGCGCTATAAATACACTCTGACATCTAGTTGCTCGAACTGTATATAAAGCGGTGAGCCGCCAGGCTTACATCACCTTTAATTTTGGCTGGCAAGTGAGAAGAACAGAGAAGTTGATGCTCAAGGAAAGTTGTGTGTTGAGCTATCGAAGATACATGCGCCTTAAGTTTTTCAGCAAGTCGCCTTATGAGCAAAAGACAAAGATCCAGACGCCCTAGGCCTTCTGAACACGCCAGGCTGCATTGATCTCCCAAGAAAATCCCCCACTTTGGACAGTAAAATTGCAGTTAAGTCCTTTAGTAGTTAATTTCAGAGTCTTTCTGTCCTCAATGGGCGCGTACTTGCAATTTCATTATCACAACATCAACGTGGAATTAGCGCCGAGTGAGATAGCTACCCACACGCGTGTTGTGAGAATCACAAGGTCCGTGTCAGTGGAGAAGACCCCTTAAGATTGGGCAAGAATAGAAGAACCACACGCATCGTGGACAGTCGCGGATTCACTTCTCAATTTTTCAAAAAAAATCTTCGAGTCCCTCAAGGTCCCCCAGATGTGCAGTTGTCGATGTTCCTGCTCAATATCTTCATCAATTTCGAAGCTTGCCAATAATTGCTTTGTCCAGTCCGTCTACCGTGATTCCGTGTGTATATCTTAGGACCTGGATCCCTTCGGACGTCTTACAAGTTACTAACCTACACCATCGACTCTGAGGACTCTTGACCTCAGCCGTTCTTCGGGGAGCCGCAAACAAATAGTAGCTTACTTATAAAATATATCAACACAAACATATGGTAATATTCAAGATACCTCGACGCACGCACGGTACACCGAAGCGAAAAAAGATATCTACCATACGAGCCAAAGGGGGGGAAAAGCAGAAGAAACTATGGTATAATCAAATAATATTAAATAATACATTAACAGACCACAGAGGATGGACGCACAAAACTGCGCGGTCGAGGTGATGATCGAGGTGGGTCGATGGAGGGAAGGGCAGGGATGCTGGAGAAGACAGAAGGGCGGGGAATTGAGACGGGCGAGCGAGGAACCACGCTGTTCGACGACGCAGGGTGAAGGTCGAAATAAGTACGACCAAGAACGATCGTACTTGTTGCAATGAACGCGCAGCAAGAAAAAGACGCGTGCTGGAGCAGGCAAGACGGATGTACGGCGAGTCAAGAGTGACAACTCGTTAAGCCTCGTCACGGCCAGGTTATAGATGCAGACTCCGGCTGCAGAGTCAACACAAAGTAACGGCCGCAGTGAATATATACGAGCGGTAAATTGAGAGCCCATACATTCCCTTCCTTCCCTTCTTTCCCCTCATCGACCATCTCTTTCCCCTCTTTCCCCTTCAAAGCCACCTCGCTCCACCCCCGGCGAACCGACGCAAAGCACGGACTTACACGCGCCACGCCACTAGGTAATGAAGATGAAATAAATAAATAAGATTTGTCGATAGATTACTTGTACTGTTGGGATTCCGATATCCGATATCCGTATATCCGTTTATCCGTGAAATCGTGGCGATCGTTATGATCGTTTTGAGCAGGTAGTCCTGTGGTGTCGAATGAGTGTGGTAGCAGTTGTTGTTGTTGTTGTTGTTGTTGTTGTTGTTGTTGTTGTTGTTGTTGTTGTTGTTGTTGTTGTTGTTGTTGTTGT
>JANCIO010000215.1:0-55296 GCA_027604855.1 Psilocybe subaeruginosa
GTAAAAAGAATCAAAATTGAAAAATTGAAAGTCGGGCAGAAAGAGTGGATGATAGTCAGTTGATAGGAGAAGAAATGATATCAGGTATGACGAAAGCCCATAATAATACCAAAGAGATCAGGCCAGAACGAGAACGAGAAACAGAAAACATGAGACATAAACATCAATTGACCAGAACGGGAACCCCAACCCTTCATGGCCTTAGCAGGGCCTTCCTCGCATCCTCACTCGCCTTCCGCGCGCTCGCCAACGAAGGCCTCGCCGTCTCCCCTACGCCCGACTCGTTCAGCGGAAAACACACCCCTCCAACCGTTGTCGATGCGTACGACGCAGCCGTAGGCGACGGCCCCTGCCCCTGCCCCTGCCCGTGCGCCTGCGCGATCTCCCCATCTGACTCGGGCGACGGCAGCGCCCCCGCACTCCTCGTCCGCCCCGCATTATTCGCAGCCGCCACCGCGCGCAGTAGCAGCCCGCTGCTCCCTCTCCGCTTCACCTTCGTGCTTGCCGCCCCTGCCCCCGCCCCCGCTCCTCCCGCGCCCACCGCCGCTGTGTTGCTGGATGACGAGGCACACGCATTCGCGCTCGACGAACTATGGTGGGAATTCGGGCGTGAGGCATTCGACAGCGTGCGTTTGAGGAATGGACTGGGAAGGTTCTCTTCGTCGGCAAGGTCGTACACAGGCGCAGGGGGTAGCGGCACACGTCCAGCCGCTGCCGCTGCGTGCGCTGCAGCGTGTGCGGAGGCGAGGTTCGAGATCGATCGCGAGGAACGGAGGTGCGGGTGCGGGAGGGGTTTCGGGTTGTTCGTGGTTGTATTGTTATGGTTGCTCGTGTGGTTGGAGGAGGGTCCAGCCGCATTCGAGTGCCCTGACGACGAATCCGACGATGACGCTGTCGACGGCGGGAACCCGCTCGAGCGCGCAGGGGCAGACCGCGCCGACGTCCGAATCGACGGCCTGCGGATCCTTGTAGGAGGCGGCGCCGTTGGGGGCCAGGACGCCGTTGTTGTCGTTGTCGTATTATCCCTCCGCTCCCTCTCCTTCCGCTCGCTGGGACTAGGCGGCGGACTATCCAGCTCCTCGTCGTCATCCAGAACATGTGCCTGCGCTCTATGCTGCTGGAACTGCTGGTGATGCTGTTGCTGCTGTAAATTCAGCTGCGGCTGCGGCTGTTTCTGCTTCGGATTCCCGTTCACATTCCCGTTCCCCTCTCGAAACTCGAAAATCTTGCCAAAATCAAGCCCGACCTTCGGCGAGCGCGTGAACAGGCTCACGAGCTCCGCAGGAGAAGGTGTAGCGAGCGTCTCACCGGTGGCGGTGAGCACGACGCCCTTCATCGCGGACGCGGGCATGAATTCGGAGGAGTATGTGGCGAATGGGCGGGAGGCGGTGGGTGTCTCGAGGGCGGAGTTCGTGGCCATTATAGTGTGGTTGTTATTCGTGTTATTGTTGTTGTTGTTGTTGGTGGTGGTGGTATTGGTAGCGCCGCTGTTGCTCGTGCTGGTGTTGGTGTGATTGTTGTTGGAGGTATGGTTAGAGTTGGCCTGCTGTGAGGGATTCGGACGGGGTGTGAGCTGGGGTTCTTGCTTGCGCCGTCGAGGTTGCGATGGTGTGACCTGAGCCGTCGCGCGTGATAGGGGTTCAAGGAGATTTTTCACTTCTTCGAGAGGATTCTTTTCCTTCCGACCTGAAGAAGAGAATATGAGCATGAAGACCGAAGGTAGAAACAAAGTGTAAAGAAAAACAACGCCCGCCTCCTGCGCAAGCACAGGAACAAAGGCAAACAAAAAAAGAGAAAAATCTAAACAGCCGAACGAACCTTTCGTCAACCCAGCCTCGACCTTCCTCATCCCCGCCTCGACCTCCCTCTTCACATCCTCCAGCCTCCGCTCCTCCGCCCGCAGCGCTGCCTCTCTGTCCAGGACCCACTGCACCCGCTCCTCCACCTCCTTCCGCACCGCCTCCTCCCTGCGCACACACGCCTGGTCGATCTCCACCTCCCGCGCGCGCACAGCCTCCATGATCTCCTCCTCGCGCTTCGCGATCGCCAGAGCAACTTCTTCTTCACGTTTCATCACTAACACGCGCAGCTCCTCCTCGCGTCGCGCGACAGCTTGCTTCGCCGCATGCTCGATATCCTGCCGGGTGTATTGTTGTTGGGTCTGCGAGGAGGACTGTAACTGCTCTCGCAGCTGGGCGACGAGGTGCTGGAGCGAGACTATTTCTTGGTCTTTGGAGTTGAGCACGGCGGTGAGGTGTTGTTCGCTCTCGCGGAGGTTGTGCTCGCGCTCGAGGACCTCGCGTTCTTTGGCGGATACCGCGGCGCGGTGGGCTTTGACGGCCGAGAGCCTGCAAGTATATCGCATCACATCAGAAACCGCGTTCAGAGAGGGAAAGGAAGATGAGCGGTTGGAAATGAATCGCCACGTACATTTTTTCGGTCTCAGCGACCTTGTTGACGAGCTCGAGCCGTTCATGTTGGAGGAGCTGGGCCGCAGAGGGGCGCATAGCAGGCTTTAGGATGCAAATTGTACGTCATGAGAATCTGGGGTAGGGAAAGATGTCGAGATGGCACGTACGTTGAGATTGAGCATGGACTTGATGACAGAGGTGAGAGCCTGCGAGTATCCGCGGGGTAGTGGTGGGATTCGGCCGTTGCTATAAGCCCACATCTATATTAATACCTATTGTATGGAGATACGCGAACGAGAGATAATCTTACCGGATGAAGATGCTGAGTTCCGAGTGGGTCTTGGCTTCGTGGAAGGGCGGTTTGAGCGCACAGAGCTCGTATATCAGGCAGCCCAATGACCAGATGTCGGATTTTGAGTCGTATGACTTTTCCTGCATGAGTTCGGGGGACATGTAATATGGAGTCTAGGGTGGAAGGGATGGGATGAGTTTGTGTGATAACGCGCGGAAGAAAGACGATGGATGCTTACCCCAACGTATGTGCTAGCAAAACTCGCCTGCGCGAGTGCTTTTGACAATCCGAAGTCTCCCAGTTTCACAGTATTGTTTTCGTCTAGGAAGACTAGAGAGAGGAAAAGGAAACGATGAGAAAGGAGGAAGACGCCTCCGAAAACAACTCCACGCACCGTTGTCGGGTTTAAGATCGCGATGGAGGATTTGGACACGTCTCGAGCTACCCTCAGCATCGAGTGAGGTGCCTGTAAGGCCGGAGCCGCTGCTTGATCTCGTGTGTCCGTGTCCGTTCGGGTGGTGACAGTGGTGTAGCGCGTGAAGGATTTGGAGGAAGTAGTGCCAGATGGTGTCTTCGGGTATTGGCCTGTTCTGTTTCGCAGCTTGCTTGATGACGGCGGAGAGGTCGCCGCCACCGCAGTATTCCATGAGGATGTAGAGAATTCCAGCGTCTCTATCGACGTGTCGGTCGTGGTATCGTACAATGTGGTCGTGATGTAGGTCTTTAAGTATGTTTCTGCGACAGCGAAGCTCGAGCGTGAGCTTTGAAAGGGCATGGAAAGGAGAATGTTGTCGTGACGCACACTTCTGATACAATTTGTTTCCTGTCCCGCTCGCTCATCCGCTCAAAGTTCAATTCTTTGCGCGCAAAAAGCTGGAACGACAATACGATTAGCATCATGAACAGTGGCCGATCTGACTGGACACACTCACAAGACCGTCTGATTTCCGCCGCACTTTGCGGATAATGCCAAAAGAGCCGTTTCCAATAACGTCCAGCGGTTCATAACTATCGAGAAAGGAGGAGGAGGACATGTTTTTGGGCGGGAGGAGAAGAATAGATCTATGATTAATGTAGCGCGGAATAGAGAACGTTGACTTTCTTTTTTCCATTCTTCAACTGGCACGTGATCGCGGCGCGTCGCGACCGACTTCTCCCATCACTTCATTGTTCTCTATCTCCATTTGAGGTCCTTGCATTATCCAGCCTCCACAATGACAGCATAAAGCTAGCGCTCTACTGCCGGTCTGTAGTTCAGAGCAGCGCTCACATGTGCGCTGAAGTTTGAACACTGCCAAGGTCCGTTCAGCATTCTTTGTGGAGTTTAATAACCGTCCAATGTCTGCGACGATAGCTCCTATAGTGCGATATCGTACGTCCAGGTATCTCGGTCTGACAAAATGAACATCTATTACTGCAACCCCATGAAGCGTAATAGAGCCAGCCTCAATTACCGGTAACCACCCTCGGTTCGGACCTATTGACCGGTTCAATTTCAACGCACGCGATTCGAGTAAAATAGGATCGCACTCCTAGTCGACTCCCAGTGGGCCATGGCCCACATATCGACACAACAAAGGTGGCCACCACGAGCAATTCTCTCTGTCACTCGGTCCAAGGTGATGTATGCGGCCACATCGTCTACCAAACTTTCTACTGCGTTCGTCCGTTGTTATAACCGCATTTCAAGAGACAGTAAATAGACCGATTGAGGAAATTACCAAAAGCGACCTTCAACCTCCAAATCTGACCGTTGCTAGCCACGTCCTCAAATAACTATTCCTGACTCGGGGGAGGTACCCATCCAAAGTCCACGGCACATGCTCGGAGAGATATACAGACCGACGTACTTACGGTGTGCTTGACACTCCATGGATATCTTGCCGCAGAGTAGAGTATATGGTGAGTGAATTGCTTTGGTTGATGTCATCTTTAGTTATGGGTCATATCAGATGTTACATATTCATAGCGATGTTGGATAGGTACCAATCTAAAGAAACCAGGGCCGTATCCATATTTAGTTCCATCCCGCCAATATCGCCCTACATACGCGATCCAGCAAGTCGCGCTCAATCGATACAGCTTAATGCGCCACCAAAATACAAACATACACCAACCGTATGACGTCCATTTCCCCGACCTGTCATTGACATCAACTCTGCTTAGCCATACCACTCAGTCAGAAAGTAGACGGGTCGAGGCTACATCTGGATAGACTGGCCTCAGTTGCATATATAAACAGTGTGTCGCTACCACCTCGTATGCCCGGCCAAAAGAAATCGTAGTCATCGGGGTCATTCCTGAGCTTTCACATCTCATGCAAACCTTTCCATGCCCAGCGACACTCTCTTCTGTCTCCTCTACCAAGATCTGAGGACCACAATGCCACCACGGTCCCCGCATAAGCGTAACGCGCATTGATTGCTTGTACCATGCTCCAAAATTCAAACAACGGTTTTAATGCAGGAACCTTCGCTGAAAACCATGAGAACGACCATCCTCAATCTTCGGATGGTATGTGCTTCCCCCAGTATCGTTGGTTTTATTATTATTATGGGCTTTCGGGATACCTGATAATATCTTTTGTTTCATTCATCCGCTTTTTTTTTTTCACCGCCTTTGCGTTGCATTGGACTTGTATTCTCTTTCTTCCATCGCCTGACTGGAATCGAACTCTAACTTTCCTATTTCAACTCCTTTTTCGTGTTCCCTGATATCGCAGGCTTTGCGGTTTTCCGATTGATTAATCGCTTCTTGAGGAGCTCACGGGTTTCAGACCATACTGCCTATGTTGTGATCTATGAATCTGCTTGGTGGGCGCTTACTGCCAGCTGCCAGTAACCTGATTTACGACCTGAGGCCAGGTAGATGGTCGTGAACACCGCTGCGGCCCTTTCACCCAAGTCCCACCGTTAATTATAGGATATCTTTCAATCACATTCGAATCGCCCAACATTGTCGATGGTTCAATATACGAAGAGGCAGAGGAATTATTGGCGTTCGGGTTCCGGACTCGGCAGATGGCCTGTATGAATAATCCGAAGTCCTTCTTTATACTTCAGTGCCTGCGGTCTAATCGATATCTATGTATCACAACGGTTGAACGATGTTCGCACCAAATCCTAAAATAACGACTCGCGAGTTGGCTGCGCGTGTGAAGAAAAGAATAACGAAAGATCATGTGCATGTCAAATATGCTCCACAGCTTTTCAAGTCATACCGTCGTATTTTCTTTGCGGTCCTTCGATAATCAGAGAGCATCACTCTTGGTCTACCACTAAAATATGTGGAACACACTACAGATATCAGTTATCCCCGTCGACTCACTCATTGGTCTAGACGGATGCAGAGCCATGGTCATTCAGGATACCATTTTAGGCACCATCTCGAATGTATCCCAACGTCAGCGTTCGACTCTTTCCTTCAAATTTCTCATTGCCGGCCGGCCTGAACATCATCTGGTCGCTTCATTTTCTGATGCCTCCCTCAGCAGTTTGACGTTCCGTCTTGCACTTACATGGCGAACGCGAATATTAGACCATACCTGACTGAATCATTCTCTAACATACGAAAGACGCATATCATGCAGTTTCATCTTCCGGATTCATGGCAATCGGAGCAAGACATCATGAAGCTGGTCAATAAATCATCATGTCAATTCATCTACGCAACCACGGTCACCAAATACGTGTCTTCTCCTAGACGAAATCCCCTTGACATGCCATACGCAGCTCGATGCTCAATATATCAGCATCCTTTGACGTCAGCGAGAACGATATCGAAGCAGTGTTATGAGTGCTAGGGATGGCCATAGTCATCATGGATACGTTTGATCCTTTTTTTACTCTGAGAATCTTTTGTCAGGGACACCCTCACGGATGTGTTATCTATTGACATCAAGCAAGCTATAGTACCGCCATGAGTCTCAAATGCCAAAACCGAACACCAAATTAAATGTACCTGTTCGAGTGAATGAATGTTATTCTCATCCATTCTCTCGTTGTCTAATTGCATGTCTGCTTCATTCTCAGATATATTATCGTTGTGAAATATCCCTTCTTCATTAATCTATTGAATATATTTATAATTTAAATAAGCAAAATAACGAAGGAACCGATCTAGTAGCTCCAACAACCCAGGTCGGTACTATAAAAGACGTACATATTCTTCATCTAATCTCCTTCTCTTCTGCGGTGCTTCCTCTTCAATTTCGGAGTTTAAACCTGTCCCACCGAGCTCTTCATCTGAGTCACCAGTCACTGTATCTGTATGCGCGCTTTGCAGATCCTGGCGGCTTTGTTGAGGGGGGAAAGAGCCGCTTGAGTATTAATTAGTGCGTGCTTTCTGACAATCTTGGCATCGCGTGCAACTCCTTTGCAGTTGTGAAATAGCATGGCCGCTTTTTCGAAAACATTTGCTGTGAATAAGGGGAGGAGACAGGCTGGGATGAATTGACTGTACGGTGAACGTTAGGCAGTGTCGAAAGGAGTGGCCTACCGGTGTAAATTCTAATTTTACCTTATCTGTCCTAAATCAAATTGACAGTGGAGCCACCGGGATTACGCCATATTCTCCCAGAATAATTCACCCTTTGCAGAAAGCCCTGGAACTCATTCTCACTGGGATTGAACAAATCAGTTCCACAGCCATGTCCCGATAAGGAACGTGATCGGACTTTCCCGCGGCACGTGTTGCAAAGGAATTGCTGAGTGAATAGCGTTCACTGTCCCTCACAGAATGAAGCGCACCCATTCTCAACTACAAACTTCTCAAGGGGCGAACAAACCTGCTTCTTCTTCTCGAACCCCTCCTCCTCAAAGTTCTCTGATCACAACACAAGGCAACATACTCAAGTTGAACTGGATCTTCATCAAATCCGATCGCAAAGTCAAGACTCTTTGGTGATTTGCGAACGCAGAATATTCTTTTCGACACAGATGGCAAGGTCAGATTCATTGACTTTGACTGGTGTGGGCGGTACGATATGAATATCCATGACGAGGACATGCCAGACGGTGTACAGGAACAGATTGACGAGAACAAGCCCCACATTCAGGTCGGAGATGGCAACTATGCACGTTACCCCTTTGTCTATGTCGACGTTGGATGGTATGTGGGCTCCTGGTATGAAACGTCTCACATCGATTCGGCCTCAACACAACTGGATAATGTTCGAGATGCTCAACTTCATGTAAGCTCTTCTGTTCATTTTCCTTTTGTCTTCGCTCTTGTCATCAAAAACATAAGCACTCGGATACCATGGCAGTGACGGTCTTCTGCAACATCCCTCTTATAGTGTGACTCGCACGGCTCACGGTTCATCTCCGCTTTTTACTAGGTTACTTCACCTCCATCGCCGTCATCTTGTCGAATATGGATATCTGGATATAAGGAGGAAGGATCTAAGGAGTCCTTAACGCCTTTGTCCTTGACTTGGTTTCAAACTTGGACGCATCAAAAAGGTACGAATGAGCAATTACGCGCGCTTCGGCGTGTCTTTGCATTGGAGTATAGGATGTCCGACTGATAATCTAAGCAAACAGGAATAAGAGAAGGTAAAGATGTGTATATTTCGCGGGCTTCGCTTTCACTCTCGTTTTCCAAGTGGACAGCATGACGTGCACGAACTTGACTCTTGACTGGGCGATTGATTGATTAATCGTTTATCTGCATCCTTGTAGACGGGACCGGATCTCGACGACTATTCAATTGCTGAGCACCAAGGCGGCGACTCGCGATAAGGATGACGAGGACGGAGAAACGGCGAATGTTTTGACTTTCTATGTTTCTGAAGGACGTGTTGCTGATTTCGTTCTGCGTTCCCGTTCCTTTTCGGTGCGGTTGGATCTAGGTCTGGGGTGTTGTCAGCGTGGGCGTTGGCTTTGTCGTCAGTCCTGTTTTGCTGTCAGTCTCTAGTCTGCTATCGTTCTCTTCGTGGTCGTTGCCTTTGGATCGGATTCTGTGTTCGGGGTTGGACAACAGAAGTGTTTACATGCCAGCTCATTGTCCCATCCGCGAATCACTTCAGGATCCTGACCTATTCTGACCTGTTCCCTGCACGTTTATCTTATATAAGTAAATTTTGTGTTTTCCGTTCAAAATAAGAACCCATTGACTACCAAATTGTTCAGATTATTCCATTTCCCTCACCATCGTGATTTTTTAGCTTGTCGACGATCATGGGGGATGAGTTAGGTCTGATTTATTTATCTCATCAGTATTTCTAATAACGCAAGTGGGTCGAAATCAACATGATTTCACACATATGCCTCAGCTCCGCTTACGCTTTCTTTTTCATCCTTCCGCCTTATGCATACAAATTGTGGCCTTGAAGAAGTAGGTGTATGCGGCGGTATATTGTGTGTCCCCGGTGTGAGGTATCCTATATTGGAGGTCGCTGAGCCTGCAGGATGGGCGGAAATTAGACCGGGTTGGCCCACGAGTGGGAAGAGAATATGAAGGATATCTATACACGATTACTGAATCATCCTGCTGCTTGAACTCTACGAGGAGGGCCGGTATGAGCGTGTCTATATTCCTCCCCATCCACACAAGACGAGGACGAAGACAATAAGGACACAGAACGAACAATATATCTCAGTTCAGACGCTTCCCCTTATTATGCCCGTTCTCTTGCGAAAATATGCAGACCTTAGAGGGGTCGAGGTGAATATAGTAATAATGGAGCCTAATAATACAATTAGTAGAGTTTAAGTAGAGTTCGAATTTCAATTGGCTCACTCTTACTTGAATTTCTATATATCTGTCAAACTGTAGAAAAGAAACCAACGAACTTCGAATACTTGGTCCACATAAACGCCCCTCGTTTTCTTGTATTTTTCTCAATGCTCCAGCAGCGTGGCCCAGCACATATCAAGGTGAAAACCTGACAATAAGCGCGACACCTCCCATTATCATGCTCCACCCTTTAGTTGAGTCATCCCTATACCTCTCATATAGCTCCTATATTATTGTCTTTCATATAAACGAATACAAATATTCTTTCTAATCACTCGTCCTCAGGACGTCATGGAACCGTGGTTGTCTTTTCGTTCAGAGCTCCTACCACATTTTTTTTATATGTGGCTGGAGCCGATGATAATAGGTGGCTTAGTCTCTTTTGTGCACATACAGAACGAAAATCGATCAATTCCTCCCGAACGTTGGACTTGGACCACTGCGTTCTTCCATTGGCACAGCAGCAGCGACGACAGCTTGTGGGTTCCTATCGCCACCCCACCTCCTATTTGGGTGAATTCGATACGTATGTAGAGACATCCCAATTTAGATATGTACCCCACTTGCTGCCTCTCCTCCTCATGTGCAGTTCGACTCAAGGTACCTAACCGTAATTTCTCGCATGCCCTTTCTCTTTTCTCCCTTATTTTAATCTCGCTGCCATATATATTTCCGACTGGTACCATTCTGCGTATGGGTTACCACCGACAACAAGGATCCGACACTGTAGCGCAAGATCGCACCCAACCTTTTCCCTTGCACACATACGCGGTCGGCACGCCGCAACTTTCTTGCATCCCGGTATTAAAAATTCCCCAACGCGGACCCTTTTCTTTATCCACGACAGCGACGACGAGAAAATGTGCCTACTTTTTAACTTCTATATCAATCCCTGAGAAACCGTGTTTGACAACGACGGTGACATTAAGCGGCGGTGAGAGGGCATGGGCGCGGTCCTATGGAGACCAAGCCACAAGGTTAAGAAAGGGTAAAGAATATTGGAACTATAAAAAGAATGAATACTTAGATCAGAAATGAAATGAGGGTTCCGACACATCAAGTTTGAACGCGCCACGTGTGTTTCATTATATGTGCTCCAAGACAACTACTCAGAAACATGGTGTCACTAATCGGTTTCTACTCTCAAGCTATGGCAGAAAATGATTTGGAAGGCGAATAATGAACATCAGAGCCTATTTTCTTCTCTCGGAAATGTTCTCAAGATAGCTGCAACATTTCAACGAAGCGGGTTTTGGAAAAATCGCTCAAAGGCACAGAAACCTTCGCACATCGTCTTGCTTGCTCGAATAGTGTTTTCTCCCCAATTGAAAGGCATAATTTCGCGCATATTTCTGCGACAATGACTATCTCCCTGAGTACTGTTATATGCGATCTCCAAATATCTCGGTGACTTAATGATAATCTACCTCGATTTCGCCGACGGTACTTCCCCCGGTCTCCACATCTACTATGGGTACCCTATTCTCGGTGGACCTTTAGGATACATTAATCTGATAGTTCCCTACCGTAGCTCGCTTCTCCCGCTAGTTTTTCTTACGAAGTTTGACTCAGACATTTCTTCCCTTTGCTATTCGAATCATGCGTACGAATAGGCATACGAGTAGCCTATCATACAATTAACATGGGAACCGACCTCGCCCACAACGAGCTTTGATGGACCCAATGGCACGCTGTGGAACAGAGCTTACGAGTAATAACAAGTATGTGAGTGTCACGCCTAAAGCTGGACCAACAGACGAAATCATAGCTAAGAGATCGGTAAAATCGTGTTCCACAATTAACTAACATCTGGCATGCTACGGTGATTCCGATAAGTAAAATCCGGAGATTCTGTATCTTGATTGAACGTCGTGCGTGATACTACCTGGAGAGCTTGATTACAAATACTTTGTCAAGACGATAATTGTTCAAAGACTCCCGTGTTTGAGCAACCACCCTGCTTACCAGACTTTGGCAAACCTCTGCCATATCATTCCTCCCTTAGTCGACAAGTATCTGAAGCCAGAGGTGTGCGGATACCCCGAGGTTCGTCCTTACGATTGCCCAAGCATGAGGACCCGCAAGCTTACCAATGTCAATCCGTATGATTCGGTTAGCATCGTCTAAAACCAACTTAGTAGAGGAGTGTACTGATGGTTGAGCACCGATCGGAGAGACACCTGCTCGCCTTCGTTCCATGCCACGCCACAATCATTTCTCGTGCTTCAGGCATGCAGGCTGCACGCATCCCACACACATCAGATATGCGTTCAAGCTATTCGGATGGGAGCTCATCTGTATCAGTGATAACGATATAATACGACTGTCATTGATATGATACCCGGGTTCCTTGCTGAAACTGTCTGTAAGCCATGCCTTCATGTCAGAGTGGCGCAGGTATGTATGGTCCTATTATAGCTGTCCTCCTGTATCCTGAATGCTTTGCTCATTCCGGTGCTCCGGAGTGGACACCACGAATTTCAAGATATTTATAGTGTGTAAAGATTTTTTTTTGCTGGCGACTAGATGTTGGCCGACACCACTACTTGGCTCGACATATGTACTCATACGAACTCACACAGTGAAGCAGGATATTCTTCCGCATATCTTTATGAGAAGTGTATAGATTTACGGCCTGTATATTGCAGAGGGTGAACGGTATAAGAGAACAGGCAAAGCCGAAATTCAAATCATTGTTTCAGGGCATTCGGAATGTCTGGATATCACAGGTGATATTATTCTCTCCACGCTTTGATGGATTTCGACATTCATGACGCTGAGTATGGCGGGGTCGTACCATTCGGGTGGACGAGAGTCAGGCAGGCGCTTAAACATCATAAGGTCGAATAGTTCACACTTCAGATGCACCACAGCGTCCCGAAAAGCAGAGTAATATCTAATGTAAGCCAAATAAAATGGCCAGCCCCCAGCACAGGCATTTTCAAACGGATAAGATGACTATCGGAGTTGTAGGGAGAAAGACAGTGCTCTTCGGTATTCTTCCATCCATTAGCCTCTAAATATACATACTATCGTCATCCGTCTTGTGTGAGAATTCGGCTCCAAGAATATTCTTAATACACCTAAAAACGCCTCAGAAGCTTTTTCGCTGATGCTACGACTAATAGTCTTGAGAACACGTATTCATTGCTTGAGTAAAGCTCAACGGTTGTGCACTTTGCGAGCTTCATTTCGGCAAGGACCGACACTTGTCTGGCACTTCCGATTAGCCTTTGATAAATGCAGAACCTATTAACTTGACAGCTCGCGCATTTAGTGCCCTTCTCCGTAGTCGCAATTTATTTCACCGGCGGCCACTAATTTAGACCAAGTTCTGGTTCTACAAGCGGGCAAGCTCCAAGAAAGAATTTCTCATTAATTGGAGTAAGCACGTAAGTGGATGGGTTTCGTCCAATCAATGCTCATAATTAGACAACAACCTTATCATAATGAAGACCTGCGTACTCTGTTTGCTTACAGCCGTATCTTCCTTGGCTGTGAGCAACACTGTTGCACGAAATATCATCCGTCATCATTTCGAGCATGCTCAACAAACCCTGAAGTGATTCGACCACTCAGAAACATGGCCGAAGACATTGCGGCTTCACCTCTGATGGTGAGACCTTCTTCGTAGCGTACAGTCAAATATTGACATCGCACAACGTCGGCCGTCGCACAGATTTGGTTAACGAAGACACAACTGGCACGACTAACTAGCAGAAACTAACTAGCAGATCCAAGGCGAAATATTCCGCGCTTGGACGTCCGCATGTACCGCATGTCCAGCGACAGACTTGGCTCGGATATCGTTCTGGTTATATCTAATTCCACCAGTACTCCGCCAGATGTCCCTGATTTTCCGATAAGTTTGGGAATCGTAGAGCATGTGTATTCGACGGAGATTTGTGACTGTCGGTCTTCATGAAGTGAGCCGTCCGAAGGCTATGTAATGATCACTGGCATACCACGGATGAGGTTGAGATAGATTGAATTCATGATAGTGTTACCGCCTATGTCCGGCCACCGCTATCTGGTAAGTCTCGCTTCTAATTCGATGCCGTGTTAAAAATCGCTCTGGCTAAGATGTTGGGATATAATGATTACCGACGGGGCGGATCTGTAATATAAGAGAGATGATACAGACGCGAGGAAGCGGCAAATACTCATGTATAAATTTGCGAAAGGAATCCTTTCGGTCTTTTAAAAGTGACCTCAAGAGATTCGATACTTGGCTATTTTACCAGCTGTTCTGCGATCGAAGAGGTCTGAAACTATCTCATTTTCCAAAATATCAGATAGGCACGATGCACTTACCGTAGTCATGTACCTAAGTCCGCTTATGACTCCGACTATTTGATCCACTACGCTCGAACCATACGCACGTTTTATTCTACTAAGATCTCGATTCTCTGATTAGCAGAGTAACTGATGGCCCAATATGTAAAGCGGTTGCGATTTATCCACGTTCGCGGAGGTCTGTGTCGCCATTGATCAAAACTCATCCGAGCACAACTAACTGCACAAGAGTGCGAGTAGTACGTCGTAGTACTGTATGGCTCCGGGAAGGTTTGCCTGCGAGTGTTGAAGCCAAGGTTAGTAATTGACATATGATCATGTGAAAGGCGGAGCGCGGGTGGACGAACTCGCGAATTATCGAGCATGTACAAATGAATGAGTGGGTTCTTTTATAAGTAAAATCGTCCCGGATGAACACAGCGAGCCATTCTCTGTCTCTGCCGCCTATATATTTTCGTCTAACGTCGTGATCCGGGAGCGTGCGTGGGTCACACGCGTCCACTCCCACAGGCGTCAGATATGCGTTCAAGCTTACATGTTCGGATATCATGATGCACATATACATATATGTCTATTAGTATCAGAGATATTATAAGGACACACTTAATACGAGTACGACTGTCACTGGCAGGATACCCCGGGTTCCTTGCTGTAACTGTCCTGTCTGCAGCCCACGCGCTCATGCCAGAGTGGCGCAAATATGCAGGGTGTAGGGGTCCTGTTGTAGCTGTCTGCCTGTATGATTGAGGTTTTGCTCACTTCTGTGCTCCGGAGCCTCTGATGGATCAGCTTGGACTCCACGAATGCCAGGTTATTTATATTTATAGAGTGGTGTAAGCATTTCGTTTTCATTTCTCATCCTGGCGGGTGGGTGGGTTACTTAGTTGGTGGACTAGGATGCGGATGTTGGTTGAGGTATGCTCATATGTATCTTTATGGAGAGATTTCATTAATTTGTTTGAATTAAACATCGCAGAGGGTATGTACGATACACATGAAGAAGAAGAGAGGAAGAAATGCCTATACGAACCACGGTCCAGCTGAACCGGATTGGCCTCAGAATCATCGTTTCAGCCTGGTACTGAGGAGTGTCTGACCCTGACAAAAAAAATGTTATTATTGGCGCGAAGCCTCAGGGCTCTGCATCCTGTTGGCCTCAATTTCGCACAGACAAAGCCGCGCAGGTGCCTAGCGCGACGCGCATCTGGATTTTGAATCCTTGATATTTTATTGCGTTGCTCGCTCGCGGTATGGTAGTGTGCGCGGTGAGGAAAATGGAAATGAATACTTGGCTCGGCGAGTAGAGAGACGATCAGGATGCCCGAGGTCGAGGTCGAGATTGGGGGTTAAAAAAAAACGGTGAATGGGAGGTTTGAATTTGGACGCGTCGTGAACGACGGTGATTTTTAGGGACGGATGCTCCGTGAAAGTGAGAGTTGAAGGTGGCCGTTGTCAGTGTCAGTGTCGTTGTCCAACATCAGTGTCGGTGTCGGTGTCAGTGTCAATGGTCAAGTTCGGGTCTGTTTCTTTGTCGACTAATTCTGCAGCGTCCACGCTGTGCAGTGTACTATTATTGTATTATTGTATTATTGGTGGTGGGATCATCTAAATTTAATCGCATGGGTGCTAGATGTTATTGGCAGATGGTAAATGGGAGTGAGCGTGGTTTAAGGGTTTAGAATTTTAGGCGGTCTTTGTCTTGGGTATGTAATTTGTCTGTCTCTTGCAGTGCTTACAGTATATACGTTTACCGCTCATGGCATTGCTGAACATCGGCTGTCTTGCGTGCGTGCTGCGAGTGCGTTGTGTCGTCGGCAAATGACAAATTTAATTCAAAGGAGAGCCCTTCGAGCGTACTTACGTTGCTTGAAATCGTGTTCTGTGTAGCCTGTTTAGAGTAGGTAATTGCATACGTGATGTTGTGGGTGCCAGAAGGCAGCATCTTGGTTGGGAGTCGGGAGACCTTATAGGTGCATAGTACAGTAGTACGATGTGTGATGGCTGACTTATGCATATGTTGTATGCAAGTCGTCGCGTCCGCTGATTAATATTTCGCTCAATTAACGCTAGACCTTGCCGATCAGGAGAGGAGACAGGGGAGAGGAGACCAAGACCGTATGTGTGCACGCCTATGCGCTCCTATCGCTCGCGTTTTCTCTACAAACCTGCCTGCGTGCGTATGTATGCTGCGAAGGCAGGGCGTGTCGGCCCTCGCCGCTCGGGGATCTTGGGTATATTGGGGATTTTGGGCATGTTAAATTTTAATTTTAATTTGGATCGACATCGAGGAGCACTCAGCATATGAGTCCCGAGTCCATCCCGGTTGGTTCCTGTGGGCTCAGCGGGCTGGGGGAGAGAAGATTCAAGGGGAGGGGTGGGAGGGTAGATCGGCGGCGGGTGCCGTGTCGGCTCCCGCTATCGAGCGCGGAGTCGGAGCGAGGAGAAAGGAGAGGAGCAGTCGGGCCGGGTGTTAATTTTGGCTGGGGGGATGTGCATTGTATTCCATTGTGAATGGTAATTGATGATTAGTGATCCCCGAGCGGAGGACGGAGGACGGAGGGCGGAGAATGTGGGACGGGGGAAGGGGGGCTTGGCAGCAGCAGTAGTAAGCAGCAGCAGCAGCAGCAGCAGGACGATTATTTATCGGTCCATACGCTGCTTATGATTCAGATTCACGATGCATGCGTGCTTGAGAGTCAGGACTCGCCGTTGCAATTCGCCTACGAGTGCATGGATGATTCATGTGGGATTTGGGATTTGGGCGGGAGCGAGGAGGGTGAGAGGGCGCGTGCGAGTACGAGCGCGAGTCGGAGTCGGAGCACAAGCACAAGCGCGAGCGCGAGCGGAGAATGAAGGGGTTTGGGACGGAGGGAGAGTGGGTATTTTGGGAGTTGGAGAGGCGGTATTTCGAGAGAGCGCAAGGTGTGGTCGCTTACTTTATCTTTATTATGGCTGATGACTATGTATAGTATGGTAGATTCGAATTTCTAGACGACGATCGCGGGTACGACCCACGAGCCCTGGGAGCCTGGAAACCTGGGAGAGCTCGAGCTCAGAGTGCGAGTGCGAGTGCGAGCCTGGAGCCTAGAGAGAGGCAGTGAGAAGGATCGTCATGGACATAGTAGTAGCAGCAGCACTCGACATCAGTGTTCGAATCAGTGTTCGAATCACATACATCACAGATCAGAAGAGAAGCAGGCAAAAGAAAACGCCGTAACATCACCCGTCCGTCGACGACGTGCTCTGAGTACTGAATATTGAATGCTGAGTCGTCGTCACTCAAGTAAGTACTCACGGACATCACTCGGGACAGAACAGAACGCGCGGTCGTAACCGTCGTTTGCGTCTTCGATTCTGATTCTTTGAGGGCTAAAAATATGGGCCGCAGAACCAGCGGGCAGGAATGCCCTCATTCGGACGTGTTTGGTGGTGAATCAATTTATATTTACATAAGCATTTAACCAAAAAAACATGATTATTTTTTGGGCGAGGCTGACGCTTCGGGTATTACTATTATGCGCTCCCGAACACCGAACCGTTCCCGTAGCCCCCGTCCTTATTTGCGTCCTGACTCCTGTACTCCTCGGAAGTGGGCCATGAAATCTTGGCGATGGGATTGGGGAGGGGATCATGGGTCCGATGGGTATCGCAGTGTTTCAATTATACTTGTAGCGTCGGGTCGGGGTTGGAGCTAGGCCATGTAAGGCAATAATAGCATAGCATAGCAAGTGGAGCGGAGTGTTGTCCGTCGGTGTCGTCGTCTTTTGCTTGCGTGCATACGCAATCATGCGCGTCACCATGAAACCTGCCCGGCATCCCAAGTCCAACGCAAAACAGGGGGTCAAAACCATTACATAAGATAAAAGGTCAGTTCAGTACATAATGAAAAGGACGAAAAAAACACGAAATTTGAATTTTTATCCGCAAAAAATTTCTCCGCCTTGTTGGCATTTTTTGCCTTTGTTTGGCGCGAACGTGACTGGGGCTTTGTTTTTCGTTCAATTCATTTCTTCCCATCAAGCAACGGTTCTTCTTCTCCTTCCCCAGCCTCTGCCTTTGCCTTTGCCCCCCCCCTCGCTTGGTGGTCCTCCCCTCCTTTCTTCTTTCATACACCTGGATTCGGCTTCGGATTCTGCTTGGATCGTTTAACATACGCACATACCTGACCGGATACACCACCACCCACCCTCCTCCTTAATTGCGACCTCTTCATATCAATTAGTAACAAGAGCAACTCCTGACACTCGAAGAACTTGAACAAGAACAAGAACACGAAATGGGCTGCGTACAATCTACTGGTGTCGACGATGAGGCGAAGGCTCGTGAGTTGTCCCCCCTTCTCTTCTTTCTCCCTTCCTTCCTTCCTGTTCTCCCTTCCTTCCTGTTCTCCCTCTCTCCCCCCCGCCCACCTACCCCGGTCGCTTGATGCGCGCCACCTTCATCATTGCTGCTGCTGCTGCTATTATTACGATGCGATGTGATACCAGAATGAAACTGATGTTGTGATGCATGGAACACAGGCAACGACGAGATCGAGAACCAGCTCAAGCGCGACCGGCTGATGGCGAAGAACGAGATCAAGATGCTGCTCTTGGGCGCTGGAGAGTCGGGCAAGGTTCGTTTCTTCTTTTTTACCTTTCTTTTCTTTTCTTTCCTTTTTTTTTCTTTTTTCTTTTTGAGCTCTTTTTGAGGGGCTTGATGATGGTTCGCCTTTCATCGCCGTGGCCCTCGTCGGTGGAGGCTTTTCTACTCGTTCTCCATTTCTGGGTTGTATGGTTTTTTTTCTTTCCTTTTTTTATGTGGGGGTTGATGGTATTGTCACCTCTATTTTGACGGCGACGTGGCGGGGTTGCGTTGGCATTGTCAGTGGCGTTGTTGGTGTCGTCGTCGTCACCTTCACATTCATCCACCCTTTCCTGCAATAAAGCATCTTTCATTCCAATCTCAAACTTTTTCTTACACCAACGCTCTTGGGTTTTCCCTTCCCCGCTGCGCTGTTGCCCTCAGGGGCTCATGCTCAGGGCGGCCGCCGGTGTGCTAAGCGTTGCCGTCACCGCCGTGTTCCCTGCATTCCCTGCATTCCACTCCTATTTGCTCTCTTCGCCGTGACATAATGTTGCCTCGGGGTTTTCTTTTTCTTCGGATCCGAGATACTAGGCTGGTGTTTAGTGGGCATGTGCATGTGGGCAAAATGACCCCGTCTCCATGGCTTAGCTAGCGTATGGCGCCTTTCTTCGGATCCTAGGAGGCTTGTTCGCTTTGCGCTCAGCGGCCTTGGCAAAGTTGGAAACCGATGTTGGGTTATAGATCATGGGCACCCCCTGTCTCTCTGCCGTGCTTGATGCGTGCAAAGGGCGTCATCGGCGTTGGCGGCGCCTTGTGTTCCAGACTCTTCCCCTTCTATCCACCTTTCTCCTACTTTCCCCTTCGGTTTCGCCAGCTTAGAGTTGCTATTCTTTTTTGGTTGTTTTGCTTTTTTGCTTGATCGGGGTATCTTGAGCGGGAGTACCTGATTTCTTGATCGCCTATTGTCCATGGGCGCCGGTGGGTGTGGTGTTTCGAGTTGTTCTTGTTTGGGTGCATTGAGTTCCTATTCTATGTCGCGCCTGTACTGAGCCTACCCCGGGCGAGGGCGGGATGTGGCGCTGTTTCACTTATCATTGACGCGGATTCTCTTCTTACATTCCCTTTTCCGTCCATTAACCGCCCTTCGCCTATGCTGACCAATCTCCTTTTTAGTCAACGGTGCTGAAGCAGATGAAGCTCATCCACCACGGGGGCTACAACGACAATGAGCGGGACTCGTACAAGGAGATCATCTTCTCGAACACCATCCAGTCTATGCGGTAAGCCCACCCCTGCACTCCCATTCGTCCCATCACTCACATGCACACCCACTCTCTGCAGTGCCATCCTCGAAGCGATGCCCCAGCTCGACCTCGCCCTCGCGCCGCAGAACGACGCCCGCCGCGCGATCATCCTCTCCCTGCCCACGCAGATCGAGGCCGAGGTGCTCCCGCGCGACGTCGCGGACGCCGTGCGCGCGCTCTGGCGGGACCCCTCCGTGCAGGAGGCCGTGCGCCGCTCGCGCGAGTTCCAGCTGAACGACTCGGCCGTGTACTACTTCAACGCGATCGACCGCATGGCCGCGCCGCAGTACCTGCCCAGCGACCAGGACATCCTGCGCAGTAGAGTGAAGACGACGGGCATCACGGAGACGACGTTCAAGGTCGGCGAGCTGACGTACAAGCTGTTTGATGTGGGCGGCCAGCGGAGTGAGAGAAAGAAGTGGATACATTGTTTTGAGAATGTGACGGCGCTGGTGTTTTTGGTCAGTTTGAGCGAGTATGATCAGATGCTGTATGAGGATGAGAGTGTGGTATGTGCTATTTTTGTGTCATGCTATCATCTACTGAGCGCTATGACAGAATCGTATGCAAGAGGCGCTGACGCTCTTCGACTCGATATGCAACTCGCGGTGGTTCGTCAAAACCTCCATCGTATGTTGCTTCCCTCTCCCTCTCCTTTGCCCCCTCTAACTCTCCTTGCTCCCTTAGATCCTCTTCCTTAACAAAATTGATCTCTTCGCCGAGAAACTGCCGCGCTCGCCGCTCGAGGAGTACTTCCCGGACTACCAGGGCGGCAACAACTACGACGCCGCGTGCGACTACCTCCTGCACCGCTTTGTGAGCCTGAACCAGAGCGCGGCGACGAAGCAGATCTATGCGCATTATACGTGTGCGACGGATACGCAGCAGATTAAGTGTGAGTATCTGTTTTTTCTCTCCTTTTTTCGTTCTTTTTGTAGTTCTTTCTGTCCCTTGTCTTTTTTCTTTTTTTTTTTCGTTCATTCGTTAACGATTTCACGACGCTGACCAACTCCTCTTTCTAGTCGTACTGAGCGCCATCCAGGACATCCTCTTGCAGCTACACTTGAGAGAGTGTGGGCTTCTGTAATCCGCCTTCCCTTTCCTTTTCTCTTAAAGACGCGGAAATGGACTGGAACGGAACGGAATGGAAACGCGATTATTATTTTTTTGTTTTGTTGTCTGTTTGTTAACGAGTCAAGCGAGTTAGTTATACCTCTTATCTACTTAGTACTATTACTTTTTACTTTTTTTTTTTCACTTTTCTTGTTTTTTTTTTTGTTTATATACGTTCTTAGTTTCTTTCTTTTTGTTTCTTGCGTCCTTTTTTTTTCTTTTTTTCTCTGTCTTTTGCGCACCCTTCCTTCACCCTTCCCTTTCTCTTGCCCTCTCAACACACATCACGCATACACATCGCACCAGTCGTTCGCCGCCCCCTTTCTCTGACACGTTTTTTTCCCCTCCTTTTTTTTACCGTAATTGACGAGACGACCCCCACAATCCTTTCAATCTCGAGATGATGTTGAATGTTGATTATATCCGAATGAATAAATGAATGTTGAGCTTTGATACTTATACTATTACTACTAGTATCAGTATTAGCACTGAGCAGTATGAACCCTTTTTTTGGTATTATTGGTTTCTGCTTTGACGACGATGATGTTGATGATGTGCCTGTGCCTGTGCCTGCGATGTGATGTGATGTGAGAGTTTGGTTGTGGATGATTTCGAGTGGGTTCTTTTTCGCGCCTTGGATCCTCTTCCTCACCAAAATCGACCTCTTCGCCGGGAAGTTGCCGCGCTCGCCGCTCGAGGAGTACTTCCCGGACTACCAAGGCGGCAACAACTACGGCGCCGCGTGCGACGACCTCCTGCACCGCTTCGTGAGTCAGAACCAGAGCGCGGCGACGAAGCAGATACATGCGCACTATACCGATACATTAAGTGTGAGTATTTGGGGGGGTTTTTTATCTCTTATTTTTTTATTTGGTTGCGGGGGTCGGGACTGCGTGGGTGTGGGCGTGGGCGTAGGCCGTATGTCGTGGTTGCATGTTGGCGATGTTGAGTCTGGGCGCATGCATGATGGCACTGCGGTGATCATGGCTGCTTTGCCGTTAAGCTTGGGTTTGCCCAGTGCGCCCGTTTGATGGAGGGTGTCTTTGACACTGTCGTCGCCCGCCGCCGGGTGGCCGGCTTTTCGTTTTTTTTGAATACATATACGTTCTTAGTTTCCTTTTTGTTTCTTGCGCACTTTTTCTTTTCTTTTCTTTTTGCGTACCCTTCGCCCTTCCCTCTCAACACACACACATATTGCATCACACACCAGTTGTTCGCCGCCCCCCTTCACTGAAACATTTTCTTTCCCCCTCTTTTTTTCCCATAATTGACGAAACGACGCCTAATCTTTCAATCTCCAGACGATGTTGAATATATCCGGATGAAATGAGCTTTGACACTGTTACTATTACAGTTGACTTTCTCATAATGCATAACGTCATAATGCATAAATGTCATACTGCATGGCTTTTTGGCTGACAACACCTTGCGAAGCAGGAAAATGCATCTATATTGCATACTGGATAATGCATGACTCTGATACTGAGATATGCATTATGAGATTGGCTATATACGGGGTTTTGAGATGCATTTTTGTGGCATGGGCACATCAGAATTGAGCCTCAGCACGTCAGCGGTGCAGAAAATATCAGAACAGCACATTTTGAATAAATTAGAGGATTTTCAAGGATAATTTGAATATTTTTCATGGGGCACAGATGCCCACAATGCCCCAAAAAATAATCCTATGCATAAAGCCTACAACCTTACCTGTTCTTTGTCATCTGATGCTTCAAACTACCCAAAAAACTCAAAACCTTGAGCAATACCCACACCTTATGCTTGTAAAGAAAAGAAGGCTTGTGTAAAGAACACTCCAAGGACAGCCCCCAGGCCAGCTGCAGCAGGTCAGCATGAAAATCTGACCCTGGCTGATTGGATTAGTATTTTCAAGTTTATGAGGAGTCATTAAATGCTAAGCAAACAACTATAGATAGCTATTTTCGTCGGTCTGATGCTTAGTTAATATTGTTATCTTATCCACTTTGTTATCAATGTCACACTTTGGCAGAGGTCACCATATGTCACACAGTTGTGACATTTTTCGTACTGCATAAATCTCATAATGCATGACTTTAGGGCTGTTCCGATTGGTATGCGTTATGAGAAAGTCAACTGTACTATTAGTATCAGTATTAGTATTGACCCTTTTTTTGGATGTTATTGGTTTCTTCTTTGATAGATGATGGTGACGATGATCATGAATGACCGATGTGCCTGTGCCTGTGATGTGATGTGATTTGTGCTGATGGTTTTTCGGTTTCTTGTTTTTGTTTTTGTTTTTTTGATACTATACCATACCATGCGATGCAAATGAAAGTGAACTGAAATCTACCATCTAGTGCGGATAAGAATGGATGGATGGTTGGTTGGATGGCGTGATGGGTGTGATGAGTAAGGTGGAGTGTTGTTTGAGTGTGCGGTGTGCAGTGTGAGGGCGTTTGTCATTTGCCGTTGCGGTTGTTGTTGCGGTTGGGCATTGGTTTTCATTAGGAATAAGGTTGCGGTCAACAGGAACCGACCAGCTTATGTAAACGTATTACATAAGCGCCAAGAGCGGCAAAATGTGAGCTCTGAGAAAAAGAGAAAATTTTATGTCACAAAAAGTTGCTAGAAGTTGTAAATACATTATATATTATTGTCTTGAGTATTGTATATTTTTTTCGTGCTCTTTTTTTTAGCTCCATAGCCATGTCTGGAGGTAATGTGCAATGGCTGTGATATTTACGGTTTGCCCATTGCTGCTTCCGGACCACTCAAACTGTGTCCGTAAGCGCTGACAAATCATGCTGCCCGATTTGGATAACTGATAAGATTAGCTAAACACAGCCTTGACACATGTTCCGAGGAGACTCTCACCGTTGAACTTGAAGAAGTTGGCACGCTGTCAAGGCAATTCTTGATATTGTGTCTGAGTGAGGTTTTTGACCAGTATTCTCTGCCTTTTTGTTGTTCATATTGCTCTTTGCTGGCCTGCTGTAAGCCACGTGACTGTATTATATAAGCGGCAAAATATCATGATCCGAAATTGAAACATTTTTTCTGATATTGTCAAAGTGATTATTAGAGCATTTGGGGGGTTTTTGGTTTTACGAAAAAACTTTGACAAAATCTCAAGAAGAAACCCATATTTTTCAAAAAAAAAACCTGAGATCTATAGATATATATATTGTCTACAATCTCTAGGCAGAAATTTACTGATTATGTTTGCGTTGTGGTCATTAATGAGCTCGACGTTGAGGCTGATTTTAGATTACATAAGCTGGTCGGTTCCTGTTGACCGCAACCTTAGGATAGGAATAGATGGAGAGGATGGAAATGTGCCCGGCGGACTTGCGAGTGCGAGTGAGGCTTTCCTCAATAATGTATTGCCAATGGTAGGTGTACTAAGACTGTTAATCCAAGCGAAATATTTTAACTTTATGTACGATGATCATGATTATCAGAGTATGCGGGATATTATATTTTTGGATGATGGATCCTGTGTTGGGTAAGCACATGATTGAGCGATGATAACAGTCGCACTTTCCGTTGAGAATGAGAGTGGGAGAGGGAGGGAGGGAGGGCAGGTTGACTTGGACGCATGAGCTGTATGCAGCATTAAGAGTCAGCGCTGACCTCGAGGCTCGGTTCTCCCAGTCTCCTCTCCATCCATCCAATCCAAATTCACCGGGCTTAGGCTTAATCTCCGGGCACCCACTAGGTTCAGCGATTCATCTTCGTGATCGGTTCATCAAGTTTTGAATAGAACCATCGCCTCGGCCCTCGAGAGCTAGAGACTGCTAGAGTCGACCTCGACTACTTACAGTGTGGCATAGTCTGCCGCCTGGCAGCGAGCCGTGTCTGCGACGTCGCGTCCTTCGAATCGACCCAGCTTGCGCGAAGGCGTGAAGGATGGAGAAAGCTTGATCGAATATTTAATAAATATGAGTATGTCGACGGCTCGGATTATACAGTATACGCGATATATTTAAATTCGAAGCAGATGAGTATTTGATGCATGGACGTGGTAGGCTTATGTGAACGTACATTGATATACCCCATTGGCGCTGATACTTACTGTACTTACCGATAGCGACGGGCAACTCGAGCAGCCCTCACCAAGTCGACGTCCAAAGTCAACCCTTGACCTTTGTCAATTTGACCTCTACTCTACTCGAATCCTAAGCTCTATCTCATATCCCCTTTCATGAGCCCTTTTCCTCTCCTCTAAGCTTGCTGTATCTCCAGTCTATAAATTGTCTCCTAGCTTCATCAGTGACTGGGGTCTGAGGTGATGTGTCCTTGAGGTTGGCCTGGTTAAGTAACAGGCGCCCGTGAGAATGCGAACGTTGGCCGAATAAGTATGGCATAAGTATGTCAGCTCCCACCCAGACCTACCATATACGTCGCGTAATGGAAGAATCGAGACGGGAGACGATAACACAGTATTAGTAATGCTATTGCCTGTCACTATTAAATCAATAAACAGTGTTCGTGCAGATTTTCACAGGCGCCGTGAAAATTCTGAATATGTACCTTGAACACTTACTTGACTTTGACCCATGCGGGCCGGAGTCTAAGGGACGAAAATATATTTCTACTACTAATGTCATGGCGTGCACGTAGAAAACGGTCAGGCTTTATCTTTCAGAGGTTCAAAGCCCCCGAGTAGATCTCTCCGCAGCGGCTCTCAATTTCATGCATGAGTGTCAACCTCGCTTAGCTTCATGATAGGCCTTCCAGAGGCACTTCTCTGATCACACTACATTAGAACAACATCAACTAATGTACTTAAGTAGCCTCGAGGGGCTCTCCTTGGAATTATAGTAGACTCGTCCTTGCGCTCATGCACTTGGGCGCACGCACGCGGTTTTATGGGAACCACTACATATTTGTTGACACAATGCACTAGCAGCACGCACGCACTTACAGCCGATGTCCAGAAATACCATGAGCGGTAAACGTATAACCTATAAGTACCCTAAGAGACAACTTACATACATACCCAATACAAAGATCGCCTAAAATTTAAAACTTTTAAGCCATGCCCACGCCTAGCCATCTAGCACTCATGCGATTAAGCTTAAAACGATCCCACCACCGATACTACAAGTGAAATAATACTACATACACAGCGTGGACGCTGCAGGACTGATCGACAAAGGCAAAGACAGACCCGAAATTGACTATCGACACCGACACCGACACTGACATCGGACAGCGACGACGGTCAGCTTCAACTTTCACTTTCAAGGGGAACCCCTAAAAGTCACCGCTCTGTGCTCACGCGTTCAAATCCAAACTTCTCATTTACCGTTTTTTTTGTCAACCCCCAATCTCAACCTCGACTTTGACCTCGGCGCGAGCAGGGCATCCTGATCCTGATCCTGATCCTCTACTCGGTCGGCGATCAAAGTGTCCATTTTATTTTCCTCGCCGTTCACACTACTTACCACGAGCGAACGACTCAATCGTAACAACGAGGTTCAACCCCAACTTCGGGTCCAGCTTCAAGCGTCGCCCGCACTCATTATCGCCGAATCAGCCCGAGTCTCATTTGTCAAGGATTCTGAATCCAGACACGCAGTGTCGCGCGTTGCGCGAGGCGCGGTGGGCCCCGCGCGGCTTTGTCTGTGCGAAATGGAGGCCAATAAGTAAGAACCCTGAGGCTTCGCTCCAATAATATCATTCACCTGGGTCAGACTCTCCCTAGAACCAGGCTGAAACGATGACGATGATTTCAAAGCCAATCCGGCTCAGCTGCACCGTAATTCGTATAGATATTTCGTCCTCTCTTCTTCTTCATGTACATACATACATACTACGTACCCTCTGCAAAATTTAATTCAAACCAACGAATGAAGTTCGCGCAAGGACATGAGCATACTCAATTAATGGTATCCGGATCCTGGTCAACCAACTATGTAGCCCACCACCCACTCCCGTGAGAGATGAAATCCTTACACCCAGCCTATAAATAATCTGGCATTCGTGCAGCCCAAGCTGATCCATCAGAGTCTCCGGAGCACAGAAGTGAGAAAAACCTCAACCATACAAGCGGAAAGCCACATATAACAGGGCCTTACATATTTGCGCCACTCTGACATGAGTGCGAGGTCTGCAGACAGTTTAATGGCAGCAAGGAAACCGGGTATCGTGCTAATGACAGTCGTGTTATCTCCTTATAAATATCTCTGATATAGATATAGATGTGACATATCTGGGTATATAGGCTTGAACGTATATCTAACACCTGTGGGAGGGGATGCGTGTGGCCCACGCACGCTCCCGGATCGCGATGTTGGACGAAAATGAAAATCTACAGGCGGCAGGGACATACTTATAATGGCCTGCCGTGTGTCCATACAAGACGATGATCTTACTTATAAAGGAGCCCACTCATTCGCCACGCATGATCAATAATTTCTGAGTCCGTCCCCGCGCTCCGTTTTTTGCATGATTATGCACATCAAGTCAACCCTAGCTTCAACACGCGGAGGTAGACCCTCCCAGATCCATACAGTATTAACCATATTCAGCCATACTGAATGACTCGCCGGAAACTGGTCCGATGTACTACTCGCACTCTTGTGCAGTTGTGCTTGCATACGTTTTCCAGGGATCAATGGCGACACAGACATACGCGAACTCGTAACAGCTTTACAGGTTGGGTCATCAGTTACTCTGCTAATCAGAAAACCGAGAACTTAGTAAGATAAAACGCGCATATGATCCTGACAGCATACACCCAAGTGTATCGCGGAATGTCGAAAAGGCTCTGGAGCGTAGGGAGGGTAGGAGTCATGAGTGGACCTAGGTACATGGTGCTGTAAGGACATCGAGCCTATCATGTATCTTGTAGAATGGGATAGTTTGACCTTCGCCTACTTTCAAACCTCTTTGACAGACCTCAGCGTCAGATGGGAAACCGCAAATGTCTTCGGCCACGTTGCTGAGTAGTCTAAGCTCTTCAGGGTTAGTGCAGCATGCTCAAAATGATGACAGATGATATTTCCTACAACAGTGTTGCTCACAGCCAAGGAGGAATAGCTCAATACGGCGGCTGTAAACAGAAATAGTACGCAGATCTTCATTATGATAACGTTGTCGCCCAATTATGAGTATCGGTGCATTGGTTGGATGAAACCCATCCACTTGTATGCTTACTCCAATTAATGAGAAATTCTTTCTTGGAGCTCGCCCACTGGTAGAGCCATAACTTGATCTAAATTAGTGGCTGCCGGTGAAATAACCTGCGACTGCAGGGAAGGGCACTGAAGCGTGCGCTGTCAAGCTAGTAGGGTCTGCATTTATCAAAGTCTGATTGGAAGTGCCAGACAAGTGTCTATCCTTTCCGAATTGAAGTGCGCAAAGTGCACAGACGTTAAGGTTTACTCAAGCAGTGCATACGGGTTCTCAAGACTATTAGTCGTAGAATGAGCGAAAAAGCTTCTGAGGCGTTTTTAGGTGTACTAAGCATACTCTTGGAGGCGAGTTCTCACAAAAAGAATGACGATAGTAAGTATATTCAGAGGCTAATGGGTGGAAGAAGACCGAAGAGGACTGTCTTTCTCCTTACAACTCCGATAGGCCTCTTATCCATTTGAAAATGCCTGTGCTGGGGGCTGGCGATTTTCTTTGGCTTACATTGCATAGTACCATCCGAATAGCTTGAAAGCATAACTGATCTGTGTGGGATACGTGCAGCCCACGCGCGAAGCAATACAAATATTTGCGGCGTGGCATGGCATGGAACGAAAGCGGGCGGGTGGCCATCCGATATCAGTACACTGTTCTACTAAGTAGGTTTTAGGCGATGCTAACAAACTTGATTATTTAGGGGAGGCTTCCACTGGAGCAGTCTTACTAAACTCACATTCAACGTCATTACTCAGCTGCTGAGAAAAAGACGTCCGGAGAGTACAAATCAATTTCTACTCGGTAGTATACATAGGTAGGTGCATGACGTACGCTCTCTTGGATACACGGATGGATAAGTTTTCCCGGAATTATATCACAACTCAGAATTCTGACTAGCTTGATCGCCCTGGATAAATCACAACAGCTTCAAATGCGCCATTCTTTTAACCAAGATATTGATAACCCAGAGAGACAGAGTACAATACAGAACGTTGATGAATATGAGGGCTATCGCGGAATGTATAACAGGCCCTTGGTGGGGAGGAAAGGTTGGTCGCCAACGGACACAGACAAAAATATAGTAACAACATCTTTCCATCCTATACATTCGAAAGATTTGTGTGCTTCATCAACCAGACTTCTTTGGTCCCAAAAACGCACAATACACAAGGAGCCTAGTATCATCTAACAAACGGTTCTCGAAATGTATTTATCTCCACAAGCTCAAACAAGTCCGTTCCCAGCTTAATCACATCTGTACCCATTGAGGGTCTCACTTAATATACCATAGATCCACCCCCTTGGCAGCAATCTATTGGGACTATTTAGCCACCAAAATATGACAATGCTTAATTAAGAAACAAACTTACCACATAACGGCAACACATAGGCGATAACTCCCTGGTTCGTCCACCCAAACCCAACCAGCGCATCTCTCTCACTCGCGTCCGTCGTATACCAGTGATCAGTCTTTGCCGAAAATCCCAGCTGATAAAGCGGCACACTCCCACAGACCTGCGTCGGATACACATACGCAACAACCCCAAAGTTCGTCGGGAACCCTGGGACAACCGGCGGATTGACGGTGGTAGATACGGCCAGGATGACATCCGAGGCAAGCGTATCGATGGACATGCGATACAGGGAGACTGTGCCAGGCTGTGGCGTCTTCCAAGCGCGGAATATTTCCCCTTGGATCTGCCAGTCAATCGTACCGATCGTGTCTGCTTGGACGAAGTCTGCGCGATAATTGACGTTGTGAGATGTTAAGGTTGTGCTGTACGCCTGAACGAAGGTCACAGCAAGGGACGGGTCCGCACAAGCGTCGTCGGCACGTTGCTGAGATAGTACAATCACTTCAAAGTCAGTTGATCATGCTCTAAAATGATGATGGGTAACATTCGTACGACATTGTTGCATACAACAGAGGTGGCATAGTTCAAAGCAGAGCAAGTAAGAAGAAAGAGTATGCCGGTCTTCGTCATGATTAGAATTTGTTCAAATTTGAATACTGCTGTTTGGGAGAAGTATGACAATTTATATATCCTACAACAATGCACGGAGACTCAGTCTGCGAGCTCTCCGTGGTAGGGCCAATCTGGTCTAAAGTAATGGCCGCTAGTGAAATAAACTCCGGTAAGGGCGCTTAATAAGCTTTCAGGCTAACAGGGTCTACGTGTACCAAAAATCCATCAGAAGCGCCTATCAAGTGCCGGTCCTTTCCCAATTATTTGCAAAATAGTTGAATTTTTCTCAGGAAGCGAAGATAGCTTCATAAGACGAATAGTAGCACGAGCGAAGAAGCTTCTGAATCACTTTTGGGACAGCTAGGCGTACTGTTAGAGCCAAACTCTCACAAGAGGAATGATGATACTTTGAGAACTCCGAGCTCATGCCAGGTGGAAGGGGATCGAAGAGGACCACCTTTCTGCCTAGTCCCGTGGTAGTCGATGTCCTGACGTTCATACCAAATGAAAGTCTGCTATTCGGGGCATTTTTATATATTCTTTATGTGAGAGCCTTTGAAGCGATCAAGTTTTGTCAGAAAATTCCAACGTTTGTGTCGAACATAAGCGAAATGTTATTCTTAACATCATTCCACTAGATAGCGAATCAAATCTAGCGTTCGCTCGAGCTTGTTAATGATATCAGCATTATTGAGTCTATTCATTGCTGCGCACGTCTGGATGCCTTCTTGGACCATCTGTACCACCAATAGCACCTCTTCCCATAGTTTCATATAAATATACGCCCTTCCAACATCACACATTAAGCATGTGTCGTGATCGGTTCATTAGAAATGCTAACTAGAATAACTACTGTAGATCATGCACACTCACTTGAGATTAACAGAACGTCTCCAATCGATATAATCACTAATAGGCGCGTGATCTGAGAAATCATAGTATGCCCAGAGCACATCGCGGTCTTCTCTAATCTTATGTTTTTCGAGAGCGGACTCCCACAGGGTCTGTGCTTCGGATCTTCCTGTAGAGTGCATATCGATATCAGTAGCTGAATAATAAAGAGTAGTAAAAAGCGGACCAGCAAGTTTCAATCCAGTCGCATGGATAAGGCAGAGTCGCCCATGAAGCATCCAACAACTAGTCGACGTTTGGTGGCGCATGAATCCCTTCCAGGAATAAATTAGGCAGTTTGCCCGATTCAGGAGGCTGTATTTTGAATCTTGCGGCACTAGAGCAGAATCTAGGACACGGAACTTATCCAGGACATGGATAGCCCAGCGCTACTCGTCGAGGTGACTAATCAGAAATCATGAAGATAACAGAAAATGACAACTAACTGACTATGGAGTCAGGCATTTTGTCCAGAGGCACTGTTTCCAAGTATGATATCACCTCGTCCAACTTCTTGCCTGGTCCTTGATCGGAGACCGAGTGCCAGAATGTACGTAGCTGAGCCTTCCTTGTCACCTTCCCAATCCA
Source organism: Psilocybe subaeruginosa (assembly GCA_027604855.1). Taxonomy (NCBI): domain Eukaryota; kingdom Fungi; phylum Basidiomycota; class Agaricomycetes; order Agaricales; family Agrocybaceae; genus Psilocybe; species Psilocybe subaeruginosa. The sequence goes on from JANCIO010000215.1 coordinate 31,289, forward strand.
TCTCGCTTTCATCTCATCAACCTGGATATCCAGCTCTGCAAGACTGTCGGATAACGTAGACCGAATGGCGTGAAATGAGTCTTCAGGGCCAATAAGAGTCTCTCTTGCAACGCTACATAATCGGTGGCCTGGAAAAACGAGTTTGAGTGAGAACGGTTGATCGAGTCGAGCTTGTGATCGAGCTGAGCCTCCGCCTTCTCTTCCTCTCCCTTCTACGGGTCTGAGAAGAATTTTAAACATATGAGAGCGACTGCTAGCTAGCGTGTCCAAAGTTGAAAGTTGCTCTGGAGATGGGGAATGGACGACGAGGTCATGTAAAAGCGGAACCAGAGTCGGTGCCCCTTTCCGAACGGAGAACATACACAGATCCACGAAAGGGATATCGTTACATTCCAGCTTTGTCAGAGCAGGCGTACATAGGAGTATCTTCGTAAGATCTCCTGGAAATATACGATTGGTGTCGAATATAAGACATGTCAGGGTCGACCCGCACGAGCATTTCTCAATGAAGTCAAGAAGGAAGGGTAGGAAATCGTGTCCGTGATCTTTAATTTTGATAACCTCCAGATACGGTGCCGTGAACTGATCAAGTAAGGAGAATCCGGTTGTGGAATTATGGTACAACCTGATGTCGATGCTCTTCAGCTTGGTTAGAGTTGCCCTGTCTGAAGTCCTGACATCCACGATCGCCCCAGGATCTCCAGTACGGTACTCCAAATGTTCAATGGCTTCCCCATCCTTCAGTACTCTAGCCACTCCAAGCTGCATTCCGCGAGATCTCTCTTTATATCGCGTCAGCTGGGCCCAGGGTATACTCAGATGGATCGGAGAGAGGCAGTCCACGTCAAGCTCCGTTAACAATGGGGCATCTGCGAAGGCATCCAATTGGCCGAGGTAGTCGTAAGACTGATCTGGAACATGTAGCTGAAGTTTTTTCAGGTTAGGGACGTTCCCGTGAAGAGATATGGACACCAAGCCCATAGCATCCCGACCGATTAGAATAGATAGGTTGATCCAACGTTGGGAACAAGCGTATAACATTTGCACTACAGGGTGCACGTCAGGTAGTATAGGATCCATTATCCGAATTATGAGTGGGTATGCGGCGGGTATAGAGGATATAGTTCGTTCTAAGGGGCGGGTGAAAGAAGGTTTGGCCGTTCGTTGAGTGAGTCGCACGGGAGGTAGTGTGGATAGAAGCTCTGGAACTGATTTAGCCACACTGTTCCAAAGACGACATACTTGCCCAATCCGATATGATGACGTTCCCAGGAGCCCAAAATTTTCGCTATGGGCGACAAGACGAAATATTTGCTGCCAGATTTCGACGGGAACTCGACGAATGGGCGATAGTAATGCGCTGTGATTATGAATAAACAATGCATAGGCAGCGTGGCGCCGACGAGCTTCGTCACTGTCTATGAGATCTTCCCGCATCCATTGCTCGGCACTTTGAATTGCTCTGCGAATAAAAACGATTTGCTGACTAGATGGCTCGTCATTGGTCCGAAGAAGCCGAGGAGCAGGTGTTGAGTTCGAGTCGAAGATGGATCTCCTGGACATCGCTGTGGTTTGACACTCTTGAGTCAGCCTCACTTTAGAGATAAAGGCAATTGGTTCATTCCTGAATCTCTGGGACTGACGTACAATCTGGGCAAGGTTTTGTGTTTTCTGAATCCTGCGTCGTGCAGCGACATGAATGACCTCGGTTGCAACCGCAGTTGTCTTGATGTGTAAGCAACGTGACCTCGGCAAGGTTTACAACAGCATCTGGCAGTAATGAATGTTGAATCCGTCTTATGGAGCCATCCTCCAACATTATGGCCTTTGTTATTAAATTATAAACCCTAGAGTAGATTATATATTAACTCACTCACATATGTGTGTTGTTCCAGTCTCAAGAACAAGGGGGTACCGGGATGACAACCCGTGACCCGGAGGACTTAATTTTTTTCATTTTTTCAATAGTTAAGCCTCAAATTCTGGGCCGTTTTAATATAAGAAACTCCCCTTTAAGAGAAATAAATGAGCTATTGAAGCCAATTTCAGCTCTTAATAGATTTATTTTCTGTTTTCTGTCCAATGATAGCATCGGTGGTGGGTCCATGTCACATAATAAATGTGGCAATCCATCTAAATGCTTCTGAAAATTCTTCATAACTGTTTTGGCTGACCTATTTATGACTATGCATGACCCAATCCAACATAAAATAAGCTTCATATGTCAAAAACTTGGTTTGTGTTTTTTTATAGCCATCAAAACATATCTGATTGGGACGAAAACATACCCTACATAGAAAGGGGGCGGGGGAGGTCCAGGAGGCCTTACAAAAAAAATATCTACCCCGGGTGTTTTCTGACATTCCGGTACCCCCTTGCTCAAGAATTTCTTGGACCTGGCCTCAACTGCAATGTAGAACGAACGCTATTTTCGATTTAAGTGATCTGAGCTACTTTAAATTAATATCTATGAGCGTTTTTGAGCACATGTGAAAACGCAAGGAAACCGTGTTTTTATCAAATTTCGTCGCTTGTACGGGGTTATATCCTCCGAGTATAATGGCAGTCGTATAACTAAAATAATCAATGTTACTGCTAAGAGGAGTTGGAGACTCGCGCGTGTGTAAGCAGCTCTCGAGCGAACGTGAAGAATCCGCCTACACACGCCGTTTCGCGTTCGCGTTCTCAGCAACCCAGCTCTGTACACTCTATAATACGCTCAGCAGACTTAACCGCCTTCCCGCCTAATGGATGAAACGGTTTAGCCAAGGTACGGCAGCTTGAGTCGACTCTCTGGAAGGCGTCTTCTCCGGATCCAGACAAGAGAAGCTGCATTCTAAGCGTAGATGCTGAGTTATTTCCGTGTCACGACTTATAAACCGAGTCACGAGAAGACTCAACCCGTCAACCTTATAGATTGTGTACCGAACTCGTAAGCCTGCAGTACATGCTATTCAATCCCCGATCCTACTGCATCAACCAAGGATCCGGATAGATACTGCGACCGAAATGACACATAAAATGGCCTTCAACGTCGGACGGTGCTGAAGTAGAACATTCAAATTGAGCTTAAGCGTCCTCTGATCACGACCTTGTGTTTGGTTTTTCTAGCTGGGCCAAAAAAGTTGTGGGTCCTCCATCAAATTTGGCATTTCAGCAAGCGGGCCCCACGATTTCATTGTGTGACCCAGGGTTCCCGGAGGGTTTAGAAATTTTTACTTTTTGAAGGCTAAAACTTGAAATATAGGGAGCTAGAGGCCAAGAAAGTAGTATTCGATTTTAAAAAGACAGAATCATGCTCTTACAGATTATTTCCGGCACTGATTAAATTTATATCCCATTCTTTTGTATGAACAGATGTCATACACAAACCCCAAACCCCAAGGCCCCTTGCGTTTCAGCCAAATTTCAGCGTCAGTGTCACCACTTGTCAGTACGATTTCCGACGTCTGAACAAAACATCAGGAGCATGACCCCCACCCGAGTCGAACGGATGACCTTGTGGAACTTCCTAGCTGGAATCACACGCTCTAATCCACTGAGCTAGGGGGCCTGTGCTGTCTACACTGAGGCATACCGCCTCCGCGCGCGCGGCTCTCGGAAAGAAAAATAAAACTCATACAGTTCAAGCAGAAGCATTACGCAGAAGAAGAGCACATTAATAGAGTGTTTCGTAATTGTTTGTCTAGGTCCTGGAACATCGCAAGTGCCAACCCGAAACACGTATTGACAGAAGGCAGGGTGGATGTTAGGTGGAAGAAGGTGGCTAAGCAGGGGTTTAAGAGTCTTCTCGAAACGTACATATATTCGGACCTAAGACGCTTGATGAGACGGAGAGTCAACACTGTCATTCGATTTAGATAGCCGGAATAGACCATGTTGCAAGAGATGTATAGAAAATTGTAGTTTATTTAGTGCGTCCTACTAGTATTATCCCAAATGTTGCCGTAATCAATGATCCCAACACAAAGCTTATAAACGCCATTTCAATAGACGGAACAGGATAGTAGCCATTCACCATGCTCTTCTGAACTAAGAAGAACCGTCTGGTTCCTGCGGTGAAAATTTCAACGCCGATGTTACAGTAACCTCTAAGTGGGTGCACGTACCGATGAGGAGCACAGTTAACCCTACCATTATTAAAACAGCTCCGAGCGGTTCGGCTAGAGCCTTGGTCTTATAACTAAGTTGAATAAATTGCACCAACGCTTTGTTCATGTTCAATCATCATCACAAACAGAAAATACCGTAACGCACTACGCACCAACCCCTACAGAGGACAGCGCAAGACTAGTCCGCACATATGCCAGATAAGTCCGTTCCGAGGCCAGGTGATCTCGAGCGACACTTCCAACGTTTAAAAGACGAAGGGCAACACCAGATATTGATTTCGTAGACTCATCCGCGGATGCCACTGTGTCTTGATCCCTCGTGACTACATTTTCATCGCCGTTAGAGGAGCCAATATATCCGGGTGCAGCGGTGAAATGGTAAGACGAAGAGGCACTAGGTGACCTTCGGTGACTACTATATTCGCATGCAGAAAATGTAGGTCTATTTGGCACATAAACACATGGAGATTCCGGTAGTTGAAAATAGCGTTACTTACATCATATTCGAGTTCTTGTGCGTTAACGGTGTCCTTTCGTTCGACGTATCATGGTCATTTTGCCATCTAGAACTCATGGGTTGTGTTTGTTTAGCGCGTTTGAGTCGTGGTACAGCAGAAGGGTATCCGATTCACTTAAGAGATGACAGGGGCAGGAGAAAAAGGCTCATAAAGTCCCGACTCCATGATTATCTGTGGAAGAGGGATGAATGATTGACCAGCACCAATTTGAAAGGGAAGGCGTCAAAGCTTGGAGAAAACACGCAATCAATCGGCCATGCATTCATGGCACGTGCTAGAACTTGGCGATAAGATAAGATCGCCGCTCTCTCGATTTCGGGGCAGTCACCCCATCGACCTTAAACCGCCCATTATCAACCCATTACGGATATATGTGTGAAAAAATACGTTGTTAAAAGTCGTCATTCACGGGCTTCAAGGTAATCCTGAATTTAAGATGCAACGGAAATTCCCAGACACAGATATGTCGCCCAAAGGAATACTTGTATCTGCGACGGTCAACTTTCAATCCAATTTGAACGATAACCACTGTGACATTAATTGCTGTTACCTGCAAATTATCCTGGTCATCCGGTAATAATGTAATTGGGCCGCTTTGCTTTATGACTTTTAATGAATCTAACAAGGTTGAAAGACTGCATGTATTATAGCAAAGAGTACTAAACAGGACGATTATATAGCCGCAAAGCCAGCATTAATAACTCTCAGACACATGTTGGTTCCTTCTTCAACGGTTATGAACACGAGCCAGAGTAGCCTACGAAGGTTAGAGTCGTGTAAGGTGTTTAATAATACTAATGTCGTAATTCAATCGCTATGGTACGGAACGATGTCCCGTAGTATGGGCTGCTAGATCCGGGCGCAGACGTGTCCAGCGTGTTTCATTTATCTGAGACTAAACGTCCAATAAAGCTAATTAATGAATAGTTAGCACCCTGCTCGTCATATAACTAAGCCGTGTCGGAAGAGACAATTTACAACTTGGATATATTGAGGAGTTCTGCAGGCCTTCTAGAGGTGCCTGATATTTAAATCAAACATTCAGAGAGTCGTGGGATTATGAAGGGTACATTACATTTCAATGGACTACTCATTAGCAATGTAACGCGTTGCCTATACCCACCGACTCGAGGCTTCGGTGTTTGTTAAAGCATAAGTAATCCAACCACATTGACGGTCAGTGTAATCGTGGGATTCATTATATACCTATGAATTACGTGTAATGTAGCTGTCGGTCCCACAAAAGAGGGGGAGATGGTATATCAATCATACCAAAACCCCAGGGAAAGGTGCGAACGGGGTTGACTACCGTGCCCGCCGAGGTATCAAAGTTCTATGGATGAGTTCATGACATGTAAGCTACTCCAGATGAAAAGCTTCGTCAAAGCCTGTGTCGTACCATCTACATCACAAATGTCCCTTCCCGCTGCATATGTCACTGCTTATTCTGAATTACATCTCGTACAGAACCAATTGAACGACAAGAGGAGATCTCACGCACAGTGATATAGATCTAAATTAATGGCAGTCGGCTTGAGGGTTTATGCAGCATAGAGAACACAGAGTGTCAGATGCTGTTGTCAGACGACGCTGTAGGGTCATGGAATCAGGTCAAAAGAATCATAACAATCGAAAGTGGCGCTGTCTTTCATGACCGCGGAGGCTATTGTATTTAGATGCAAGGTATTCTTAGACGCCAATACAGTTGTGTGTTCTGAACCATATATCGTCAACCGGGGTGGGACAGCCAGGGTAAATATTCTCAAAAAAGGGTCGAGGCGGACACGAGAAGAAAACTGCGGCGGCGGCGTACTCAAGGGTCAGGATGTTCCAGAACGAATAACGAGTTCACGACGAAAGCAATTTGTTGCAGAGGAAGAATGAATACTCCAAGGCGGTGATAAATGGTGGCAGTTGTGCGACAACCTTCGCTAATTAGGCTCGGCAAAAGCTCTTTATAGAGCATTGCGTAAACGGAACTGCCAGATGCTTTATTTTGGTTGGTGGGCTAGAAAAAATAGAAGAAGCGTGATTTGATGTTTTTTGCGGAATAATTGGACGGGTCTCTCACTAGATTTATATGGGAAAGAAGCGTTGCGTGGGTCAGTGAACATGACGTGGAAAATCCCTGTCGCGTTTTCTCCTCGCCACTCTGATTTTGAGTTGACGGTGTTAAAAAGCCCGCGGGATAGAAAGGGAGCATACTGCATCGAGAGGTTCGCATATGTTCGGAGGAAACTTGGATTCAAGGACGCGAGCCGTGGGCTGTGGTAACCACAGTAAGTATAATATCACCAGGTGGGAAGACCGTTAAATTACGCATTCGTCCACAACAGGTAGAGCAGAGTGATATCATTTCTGAGCACATTCCTCAGACCTGAAGCACTGCGGTCCTATCGAACCTCCGAGTTCCTTTGGGGTGATCAAGAGACCAACTGACCCTTCGCCACAGATATCAAACGTCCACCTAATCTATTTTTAAGTGCTATCCATTATCATGGTTAACTTACCTTTTCCACACCACACCACACCACACCAACGACTTTGCAAACCACGTGGAAGATACCATGAAGGATGTTCGAAATCTACTAGATTTCTCCCAGTGATAAGAGTGGCGAGAGCAAGACTGCGGAGAGAGAGAAAATGCATCCCTAGATGAGTGATAATGAGTGGGTATAATTATCGTTGATCGGCTTTAGTATGCGCTATTATAGGCTGAGTTTGAGAAAGAACGATTCGGCCCATTGTCGTATGTTTGTCCACCACGAGAGGGGACGACTGCAATGCGTACTGGATACAAAGGGTAATCGGCGCACCGGTGACGTTTGGATGAGGTCACAGTCATGGCTGTGTAAAAATTCCTTTGAACCGAGCCCCAGCTACTCATGGAAGACAAGTCACCAGCAATCTAAATTTCGAATCCAAGTTGCAGGTGAATTTTCACCAGTCCCACCTGTTTATCGAGAGAAACCATTCGCACTTGGCAGTCACAGTAACCTGCCACGTTGTGTGGATCAGCCACCGAAAACATTTCAAAGAGAAGGACAAGGACAAATTCAGACAGATTAACCCACGCTTTGCGCCGTTTAGGGTAAGAATAGGAGCAAAAAGAGCCTGAATAAGCAGGAATATTTCAAAAAAGAGATAGGGGAAAACTCGCCCACGTGGGTATATGTTTGGAACGGATCTATCCGGCAACTCATGCTCAGATCTGGATCACAAACTACCTAAATTTGTTCGCTCGGCTATTGGTACCGCGTGTCGAGGAAGTAGGTTTCCCTCGCATGGACTAGAAGGGCTGGATTCCTTTGCAAAGATATCGCCATCAGCTTGTCATGCTCTCTGTGTGAATTTCGTTACCAATAGGGAACCTACAAAGAACGTCCGGCTCGAAGCAGGATCAAAGCTAAAGCTGTGGTGCACTAAGAATTCCTGAATGATATGTATGACATGCAGCATGATAAAGAGATTGCTACGAAGAAATGTGAATGGAATGTACGAACCAGAAGACTGATTATTTCTTCTATCTATCATATGTACTCAGATAAGAGGAGTGGTGAGCTCATGCTTTTTACCAAATAGCCGGGTACGGGACGCCGTTTGGGCGCTGGTTGAGGTGCTCAGAGATGAGCACTCGTAATCCAATTCGCATTTCATATCAAGCCAAGCCAAGAGATGACTTTCATATGATCGCGCTCTGATACTGCTCCTTATAGTAGTTTGGGTGTTGAGTAAGGTCCTGCTCATAACAGCGTGTCAAGCAACAATAGCAATAGGTGGAAAGACTACAGAACTTCTTACACATCAGTTCCGCAAATTTCAATCATTCACTTATCATTCCAGACTATTTGGACGCTGTTTCTTATCAGGGTCTGGGTCTACCTTTCTGGAGACAGAGCAAAACTCCAAGATATCGATTTGTCCGCGTTCCATGGAATACAGACGATTCGAGTACTAAACGGCTTTAGGATACATAAAAATTGAACACTGAATCCATTTAAAGAAGTTATTAAATGACCTTTCTTTCAGCGTCCGGATCCTGAAGCGCCGGTCGATACCTGTGAATTGATTGGAGCTAAATTCTAATTCATGGCCTAACGTAAATACGCTGAAAGGCACGGGAATATCCAATGCAATTCTTGAACAAGTAAAGTTCCTTACTTACATATTGATGAGCGTAAGGTGTTTAACTGACATGGATCGAACGCATAGCAGCTGCCTACTGGACTAGATTGGGTACTAATTGATTATGTAGGTTAGGAAGTTTATCATTCAAAACCAAACAGAGACGGCTCTCCTACCGATGACCGATACTTAATTGTGTACGTATGACTGACACGCTTGCAAGAAAGGATAAATAACTTGTGTGCATGAATTGATTATCATCGACTTGTCTGACATCACCCAACTTGTTTCTTTGCTTCTATGAAGAAAGATTTTTTATACCGTGTTCCGCGTATGTCCGAAGACATATCTGATATGTCCCCGTTTTTTGTTCATTATTGACAGAACAATCACAGAACAATCGATTAATTCACATATCCCCTTATTCACCCATGCGTAGCATGCCGCATGAGTGCAGAGGGCAGTGGGGCAGAGGCACGCATCGAGACTCGCAACTCCGAGATTCATGGAGGTGAACGCACAAAGGATTGTTATCGACATGCCCAGCAACAGTCTCTTTGATTAGTTAGGCAAAGGAACGGCTCTATAGGCCGAAAGGTCCTCGAAATATAAGTGCTCGGCCTCCACGTTTAGGTTTTGTTTCCATATTGTAAAGCCGCTACCGCCATTCGATCAGAATCCGGGCATCCTTTGAAGGATACGATGCGAGTGGTCGGCGAAGGATAACAAGGAACATGTCAAGATGATATGATTCCCTCAACAGATCAAGGAAGACTGCATCCCATATTCGTTCATTATAATTGGACAAAAGGGCTCCACACCGCTTGATATAGCAGTTAGCTTGCATTATCATTATGAGCTCCGACTGACAGATTCGGCAGAAACGCAAGCATGGACGGATGTGCGCGCTCCAGGGTAAAATATCTTATGTGCGGTGTTTCCACAAAAAATAAGCCTAGCAAGCCTGATGTGTCATGTCTGGTGCCAATGTGGTTTGGTTTTGGGGAAGAAAATTCCGTGGAAAGGAATTTGACTTATTAGATACAAAGAGCGCTGGGATCCCAGTGAGCGTAAGATGACGAGGACGGTCCTCTTCCCTTTCACTAAGATATGTCGTACTTTCGGAATGCGGATGTCATCGAATTCCGAGGAGTTTGGTGAGAGAGGGACCACAAGGACAATCGATCAATTCGATTTTGCCTAAATGCTAAGTTGAATTACCTATTCCAACAAAAGGGAAGCGAGTGGAAGATTAGGTGGTGAGAATTCCAGTTGGACCCTGCTGATTGGCAATGGTCACGAGGCTTCCGTAACGCTCAGGGGCAACCGTTGAATGGAAGGCTCTTTGTATCAAAGTATCAAAGCAATTCTTTCTCGAATCGCAGAACAAAAGGAAACTCGGAATTACACTAAGTGCAACTGTCTGAAAGGATTATAGTGGTGTATAACGCCATAATTTGTCGTTAGGAGTACAAAGCTTGCTTGTCTGGAGATTCAATGACACGGTGGTGACGCAGTAATCTCGGCGGGAACGTGATTGTTATTCGTGGTATAGATGATGGGTTTTAAATACCGGCAAGAAAGCCCAAAGGCGCAAGCGGTGCGATCTGATGTGTATTCCCACAAATATATGTAGCCTGATAACCTACCTTTGATCGGGGCGCATCACATCATCAACGTGCGATATTTACATCGACACATGAGCGAAATACGGTTGCTGGGCTCTGAATTTCGAGAGGCGGCCGCTCATCTGGATTGCTCTAGCTATATATGTAATATGCCGGAGAGATCTGGGTGAATGTTCGAGGACGATATGATTTAACTTGCGCAGGCGGGCGATAGAGAGGAGTGGAAATGCAGTGCTTGCAGGGACACAATGGGTCAGCCGATGTATTTGCGAAGAAAATGAAGATTGCGAAGATCCAGCGACGACGAGACAGGATAAAACAGTTTACCCAGCTCACTGTGGGCATCTGGGTGAGAAATATCTGGATTCAGGAGGAGCTGCAGCCTGCAACGCCGAAAAGGGCCAGACTTGGCCAACGACGACAGCCATCCAATGGGGCCTGGGAGCACAAACGATTGCCGATTGAATGCTAAAAATGGAGACGAGTACAACCCGTCGAGGGTCGATAAATCAGCAAATTCCGGGGAGGTCGGGCAGAAGAATATGGCGAAGAAAATAAGTTGGGAGCACAGGACGAGGGTTGTTTCCTTGGGCACAGTATTCGAGAGACAAAGGGGAGAAAGGTGGAGGAGATCTGTTGGGAAGAATCGCTCACGTGCGCCGCGACCAGGTACCAACCATGGCCCCGGTTCCGATCCGCGTGGGAGAGAAAATACTGGCGTGACTGTGACCGATCTTCCCAATGCGGGATGACACAGTATTGGATCACAGCGAAAAAAAAGAGGAAAAAGAAAAACAACATACCTTGCCCTCCCTCCCCGACGATTAACCGCTGCGATAGTCGGCAGTGTGGTCGCGCTGCAACTATTGAAGAAAGAAATCAAGTGAATACGAGGGAGAAACGCTGATCACGGCGGGAAATAAAAAAAAAGAGATCCATATGATCTTCTGATCTTCTAATCAAGAAAGCGTTTCATAAGGTACTCAAGTGGCGGTTTAGCGTGGGCAGACCTGTTTCCCCCAACTCGCGTGGCTATAACATACTTATTCCATCTTCCGTCTTTTCTTGATCCTTCTTTCCAACCACAACCTGTCATGGTTGCAAGTACCAACGCCGACCCATACTCCCCCTTTCAGCAAACCATGATTCCAGAAGAAGGTCCTCAGTCTAGCGAAGAAGGGTCGGGTCTGCATTCGCCAGTGTTCAGCGCGCCATATCCCACTCACGGTGACCGTTGTAAGTACTTTGTTGCTATCGTATCCTTTCCAATTCTCACCCGTCAATAAAGTCCGGTATCAGCACGATCAACTTGACGTTCACCATTCCGCGGCTATGATCCCGCCTCAATATGACTATTCTCTCAACGCCCAACAGCCGCCGATCCTTGACACGTTAGAGCTGCCGAACTCTAGCGCCCGACATGTCACGTTCCCTCCCTCTCACTATCCCATTCCACATCGTAACCACCTTGGAATCGACTTCTCTGCCCAATCCCCGGTCAATTCTCGTATCCCCCCCGCCGTGCATGACGGCTCACAAATCAACTTTGGGTATAGCCCCTCCACCGAGCGACGGTTGCCTGGTGGATCTTCCCATGACCATTCCTATAACCGACCGTCTGGAAACTCCTCCATCTTGCCAATGGAGAGTGATCACAGGTCGTCTCTCATGCCGACGACTGCGCGCTCAGACACTTCCCCGACTGCTGAGGCGAGTACTTCTCCCAGAGAATCGCGCAAGGAGATATCGTCCGTTGTCATAGCCTGTCGTCAGTGGTGCGTTCATTATGACTTTTTCATTAAGCCTTTTAACGGAAAACTGACGGGTTAATGACTTTTCTTTCACCCTGTCTATCCATTAGTCGCGGTCGTAAAATTCGATGCGATTCAACAAGACCCGTTTGCAACAACTGCGTCCGAAGATCAAACGAATGCCAGTATGACTTGGTACCAAAGAGAAGAGGTCCAGATAAGCGTCCTGGTACGCGTCAACGATCATGTAAAAAGAGGCCAGCAGATGGTTCAGCTCCTCCTCCCCCGAAGCGCAAACGAACCAACACCACCGAGAGGTCAGAGCAACGAGAACTTCCACCATCTAGAGTTAAGGAGAATATGCAGGATCCGAAGCGCCCGTCTCCTCCCTCTCGTCACACAGACCGATATCCCCAAGATCCCCATTATCCTCATCTCCATCCCCACCAAGGTCAGGCGCCCCCTTCGCCGACTGACCTTCGGATTCCCACAGACCCGAACGCTCACTTCAAGGTATCTGTCCCCCAATCATCGGCTCGTGTACCCCCCTCTCATCCACACACCCCAGCCCCAGCATGACTTGTCGACGCCGTATAGGCGTCCTTCACCATCACCGTATGTGTACGACCAAGGTTCCTATATAAAATCGTCCTATCCGCGCCAACTCGACGTAAATACTTTCCAATTTCCAGACACCAATCATCGCAAGTACCCCGTCCCGACATCCCCTTCAATTGAAAATGAGCATCAGGCGTGGTGGAACAAGATAATGACCCAGCATACGTAAGTTTATTTCTTTCAATACTCAGTTACCTTTTCGCTCATAATTTTCATTCTTGTAGTCCGGAATCTCTTGCGACTGAACTTACCTTTCTGTGAGGATACCCCCAAACTTTTGTCTACAAACGTCGCTGATCCCCTTTCCAGTTATAATAATACTGGCCACCTCCTCTCTTTTATTAACCTCAACTATTTGATCAAACAACTATATCGTGACGAAGAACGTATACGAATCCAACCAGCCTTTATTCTCTCTATCCTCGCTATGGCAGCACTCATGAAGTCTAGCAGCATCGAAGACGGCCCTAGTGGTATGCGAAACGCTATGCTTTACGCAAACGACGCACATGCCGCTTACGAAGAAGCTGTTCGGGGTCCATGGGTGGACGCTAAACTCGCTGAGGCTGCTTTAGTGAGTCGTGTATTCACCTCTTCTTTGTGTTTCTCAACCGCTAATTATGATTCAAAGATTCTTGCTCTTTTCGAATCCTCTGCTTATCCTCATCATTCTTCTAGTCGTGCTATGAGCGCCCTCATGAATCTCGACCAACTTATTAAATCTATAAGTCTTACAGTGCACGATCAGCGAGATCGTGATGTTTCTACTTTTTCCCCCGATAATGTTCCCATGGTCCTTATAGACGGCATGGACTCTAACGACGACCGCAAATGCGGCTGCTTCCCTCCTGGTTCAATTGATCCTCCCGACCCTTATTCGAATCGCCCATACATCCTTCCTTGGGATTCTAATTGGACTCCCGAAGAGATTTACGACGAGGAAGTGCGCAGGCTGTGCTGGTCTGCGCTTGGCCTCGTCTCCGAGTACGTTGCTCAATGCCAAGCTCTCAACGACGACGCACCCCAGTTTTTTTTGTCTGAACCCTCCAACGTGAGTAATCTTTGCACCCCCTCAGCTGATATGAGACTTATCTCACCCTTCGGTCAAAGTTCGGCCTGCTCTTCCCTAACGAAGTTTTAGATCGGGTTTCTCCGAGTTATCGTGCTTCCAATTCTCTTTCTCCGAAAGAGTCCGTATGGGCTCTGTATTGCAGGAGCATGCTGCTGTGGAATTTCTGTAATCAATTCCGGAAGCCCAGCCAAGAAGAGGAGCGGGCCGAACAGGCGCACGAAGCCTTCCTCGAAGTTCAGGCCATAGAGGACTCTCTTAACACCCACCGCTGCAACCTAGATACGACGCTAATCTATACCTGTCGTGAATACATCCACAAGTAGGTTGTTTCATATCGTATTTTTGGTTAAGGGTTCTCATCATTCTTCAAGTACGCGCATGCTCGTCGCTCAGGCTCTTCGCAGGTCAGTCGTTCATTCCGCCAGACACCGCTTACGCTAAACTGACATTGTTAGCAGCTTCCATGGTCTAGACAACGGGAAGTCGACTCCTGGTCCTATCTTCAAGCGTAAGCAGGCGGAAGATTGGCGTACGTTTTATGTGCTTATTCATTCTAAACGTTTTTCTAATTGCATCTATAGTCTTCTACGAGGACCAGATCATTCGTCGTGTCAACACCGTCATCCACCATTTGCACAGTCCTGATGGATATCAACTGTCCCGTCGTCCTTTCCGTATCAACTGGTTCATAAACCAGTTGGCCATGTACGTTTTCTGTTATCGTTGATTACGTTTCTGGATAATAATTAATTGTGTCTATCAGATGTTTGGTTTTATGGACGCACGATCCTACCTTGGATGATGCTTTAAAGCTTGCGAAGTCTATTTTGCATCCTATCGATGTTCTTAATGCATTATGGCCTTGTCCCGGTTAGTAGCTTTCTCCATTCCGTTATCGTCGTCGATCTCATTTTCTTTGATTATAATGATAGCCATACAAGGAAGGTGCGATTCCTTGCGCCGTCAGTTGGAGGAGGCATGCAATTCGAGACATCTACAAGGCCCATTCCCTCCTAGTTATTCAGTACCAGCCTTCATTCGTTCCTCTTAACCACACACACACACACGCACCATATTTTAGTTATTCATCAACTCGAAATTTCTTTTTTATGTTCCTCTCTAACCCACTCTGACCTCTATCCATTCTTTTTATTGATCCTGAGAATATACCAGAATATACCCCTGTATGTTGTACTTGTAGATGTATCTGCCCAAAGGGAATGGCGTTCCCTACCCCTTCGAATACCCGCAGTACCTACCCCATTCATTGTTCCATAGTTGTTGCCATCATCAATATAGTCACCTGTAGGCGATATATTGGCACCTAGATCTCTTCTCGCCACGAGGAGATCGACCAGGATCAACTGGGAGCTATAATGTCCCGACGGGCTATATATAGTTTAGTGTGAATGGACACGGATACAATCCTAAACGAGAACAGTATCCGTGACGCCTCTTATGTCTTTTGTAGACGCCGATGCCAATTTCATTCGACAGCATCAACTTGATTTAGAAATTAGAATAGGGGATCAGAGTACCCACACGGTGATGAGATGGTAGATCTTTATATTTAGCTTTACATGACGGCTGTCCTGGGGCACGACACGGCTGCAAATGCATCAATCCGCATTTTGGCATCCCATGAGCGGTTTGGTGGTCTTTCCAGCCCGACGTTCTGCGTCGCAGAACAAGGCACTGCCGAGCCTTTATGATATCATAGTAAGCCACGCACACCACGAGTCTGAAGACACCCACCTCCGCATTTCCGCCAGTTCCCTGGTGCTGAGCCGCACGTAAAGGAGCGCTGTCAGTGGTCACGGTCACGGCTGCTCTGTTCGGGTTTCGTCTTCAATATTAACCCCTTCAAAATGCCCTCCAGATAGGCCTATTCTCAGCTCCCACAAAACTCCGAACGCCAGCGAAAGGGCGGTCTGACGAGAAGCAACATGGTCATTGCTGGTGACCCGCCAAACAAAGTATGTCCTTCCATTCTCAGAATCGATTTTGAGCTGAGCCTCTGCTCTGTAGCTAGGAAACCCTTTTGTCAGGACTTTCTTTCATGTTCTGGAGAACTTGGAATGTGGCTCTTCAGCTTCAGCACGAGCTGAGCTGTTACAGATGAACGTGTCGCCGCAATATGAAAACAAAACTCATCCCGTTATCGTCGTAACAGGTCGGCAAATCGGCATTGTATCGCTCCCCATACAATTGTCTTGTTCAAAACGGGTTCTGCGGTACTCTTGTAAGTAAGGGGTGGTATATCCTGAGAGCGAACGTGGGTGACACTCTGCGACTTCTGATCTGGGGCAAGTAATGTTTCCTGTCATCCGCTCTCTAGTCCATTTTTCCTTCAAGACTTCCCATGTCCAAAGTCGTCAAGGACCAACCGACCTCACCTCCATACATCTCTCCCTGCAGTGACGGTCTTACTGCATTACACTCTTAAAAATCTGCCAGAGCTTCTTCGTTGAAACAGCTGGAAGACGTCTTCCCCTCGGTCCCGGTGGACCGCCCGAACATCTTGGAGTATCATGCTCTTGCTCAGGCGCATTCGTACAAGCGCCCTGCTTTCCAAAAACATGAATGGATTGCAGTCGATACTCGTATTTGTATGTAGTCCTCCAAATCATACAGTTTCTCCTCCAAAATCTCCTGTGCTGAGTCGTTTCACATGGCCATAGGGCATGGGGTAGGGCTAAGTCTGTAAAACGGCCAGCCTGTCAGTCGGATGGCTGAAAGCAAGTTTTTTATGTTTTTATGACTAACCTCTACGTGTTAGTAATTAGATCCAGGTAATCGAGGGTAGGCCATCCTGTGAACAAGTACGCTCATTTGTGTTCGGGGCGTGGAGTAATGTGCCTTCCCCAAAAGACCGCTGATACGTTAGGACGAGGATACACAGGAAAGTCCGCCACCTGTCCAGAGTTTGAAGATCTAAAGAAAAAATGACCCTATAAATTAGACCGAGCGAATCCTGGCGTCCTCCTACGATGTATGGATGACTTAAGAACGAGGTATACTCTAGATTGTCTGGAGTCGCAAAGGCGTTATTATTTGTCACCGTAATCAGAAACGCACGGTTTCCCTTCTGAGAGGTTTGTGCTCGGAAAGATTTTCTCAGGGTGGATATAATTGGCTTTTGAAAACAGGAGGACAGACAGAACGCGTCTGGGGGTGACAGGCGCCTGTGATATAGGCGACTAAGGGCTGTCCTCAAGCTATTCAGTATAAGATTCTTTTGGGGTCCGTAGCTAAAAGAAGACAAATCGATGTTTCCATTACGGTCTCTCACAATCCCAAATGGACACTTCGGCGCTTGTTACATGCTGTCCTGACGTATTCTCCTCGTATATTATGGACAGAAATGTCCACGCCACTGGCACAGGATTGTTTCTAACAATAGAGGACGGCGACCATAAATTCAGCCTCGAAAAATTGCCCCGCACACGATACAAATTATTCTATGCTGATCTCACTTAGCATTAACCCGAATCTTGCAAGAACGACGACGGCTCTTCAGTCGGTCAAAAAGGGAGGAACGATAGCTTCAAACTACCTCTGCCACATAAACACGTTTCAGCACGTGTTCTTGTCATGCTGCAAGCACTATCTGCTGAGCTCCTGCAATGGAAACCACAATCCATGCATGCTAATTGCGGAAAATTCTATGAAATGGTAAACGGGGTTGGGGAAGGCCCATCGGGACCCAGTGTGCGTATGGCGTGTGAAGTGCATATTTATTATCGAGTCGCACTACTTTTCATGAGCCACCTATTTTTTCCACCTTTGTGTCATTTTGAGTACTTTAAAACATTGTTGAATTATGGCTCGGAATCTTGTTGGGGGTGCCAATCTTTGTGTCGGAGCCAAATTTTTAAGAGGCACTTTCAGAGACACTTTCAGAGCGAGCCTCACATTGAGAGCTTTTTAGTATAGTTGAGAGTTTATTTTCTGTAAATTAGACATCTTTTTTTTAAGATCAAATTTGCAGAGAGTCTTTTCAGACATGAGCCCAAAATTTAGTGTTTATATTTACCTGGACTGGCTCCTGAGTCAGGCTACAGGTCCCGCTTCCTTGGAGACAAGTTCAATGAAAAATAATGTATTATAGGAAACAAAGATAAGTAAAGCGATGCATTATGGTCCATGGGTTGGCTGGTTAGTTGAAGGAGATAAAAGTACTAGCAAAACTGATACTTGAAGGTCTGTCGAGTTTGTTATATAGTGTAAGCTATGGAGCAAAAAAAAAACACAAGTCATGACTAAGTATGAGGGCACTGCGTGAAGGAGTATACAAATGCAATAAATGCAATAATGAGAATGTCTGATGTGAAAGACAGATGATGTCATGTACAATGAGAAATAGTCCGCATGGTATGCATTGTGAATAAGAGAGAATTGTAAAAAAAAATGCACATTGTATAACCAGGTATTCCTGTGTGGACCTGTAGGACCTGTGGACTGTCCCCTCAAAGGCCCAGTTCATGACGCGAGAACCAGACTGGTATGCTAGCCTTTGTGGGGTCATCGATCAGCTGAAAAAGGCTCTCCTCCAAGCCGTAGATAGGCTTGTTGTAAATGTGCTCTCAATTATATTGCAAAGAATCTCTCAATTGTATTAAAAGCCCCCAGCATGGAGATCAGGTGCGTAGTAAGGAGGCTTGCTCTGAAAGTGTCTCTGAAGTGCTCTTTAAAACTTTGGCTCCGACATAAAGGTTGGCTCTCCCAAAAATATTCCAAGCCACAATTTGACAATGTTCCAAAGTACTCAAAATGACACAAAGGTGGCAAAAATAGGTATGTAGCTCATGAAGAATAGCACACTTGACAATAAATGTGTATGGCGTGATTTCTGCACATTTATTATCGAGCTCAGATACTTTCCGCGAGTGACCTATTTTAAGTGCCTGCTACCTTTAGGTAGAGGGTCTTAGGGCATGCTAAATTTCACAAATTTTGGTGTGAAACTCTTCTGTACTGTTCGTGAGAATAATTTTTGGTCACCTGGAATGATCAGACTGATTGTTAACATGCCAATGTGGCCTTAGAATACCAAATGCAAACACATATTATGTTTATTGTTGACAGATTTCTTGTCCTCTTGCTTTTTTTTAGAATCAGTTTATTAACATGTAAGAAGTGGTTAGAGCACTAAAACACATGGGTGCAAGGATGCACCACCCTATGCTAGAGTATCTACTAAAGCTTGATTCTCCAAGAGTGGCAGGATTTGTATATCTAAAAGTCCAGATGAAAGTAATGAGGATATGTGAGTGCTTTGTAAGAAGCAAATGAGCAGTAAGGGCACCTCAATAAAGTGCAAGAAAGAACCTTGCTTTCTTTTCCCCCACTGCAAAATGTCTGTCTATCTAATCAAATGTCTGGTATTGGCTGTTTTCTGCCCTTCTAACCAGCAGTTATCTGTCTCATGACTCTTTGCCTATGTGCATCATCTTACTGTCAATAATGACATGCCTTGTGTGCATATTTCTCTAAATTCACAAATATCAGCATTTGTGTATTCCCTTGATGATACTTATGCATTTTCACAGTCTTCTTGATTGTCCTGCTGTGGTTCTCGGTAATGACTGATTTGATCTGGTCCACTTGCAGGTCACACCATTTTGAAAAGAAATGACCAAATAACTTTTCCACCCATACCAACCTGACCAGTATATGTTAGGTTGGGTAATATTGGTGCAGGTGTATTGTATACTTCTTTTTAACAGACTTATTAAACACTTTCTCTTTAGGTTATCTTTTCATGTTTCATGCCTCATATAGTCAATGAGGACAACCACTCATTATCATCACTGTCTATGTCATCTTTGCATACCCATACAGGTCATTCTCTGCACACATGCACAAGTACCTCTATAGAAAGCAATGTGGCAGGTATTCCAGCAAATACCCCTACCTCTATGTGCTCTGATACATTTGCCTATACAAATCATGTCATGTACCCAGAAATGTTGTTGTCTAATACTTCTCTCACTGTAGATAATTCAACTGAATTGCTTGATGTTCTTTCTGGATTCCAAATCATAATTGATGCTTTTTCTACGATTTCTCATCTGGTTCATGTGCATCTGTATTTTCACAATCTCTTAATAACCTACAGTCTGTCTTAAGCCTTTATGCAGTCATGTTTCATAAATGCAAAGCTAATGACTTGGGTGATCAAAGAGATTATTCCACTTGCTTAAATGTTTCTGTTTCTTTCACTTCTCAATCAAACCTTTCTAGTACTGTTCTGTGCTTTCTTTTCAAGTCAGAACACATTTCTAATGAAAGACTGGGACAAATTGCAGAATCCTTGAATATATTGGTTGCTTTGCCAATTGCTAATCATTGATGCTATTTACAGAATTTACTAAAAAAACTATAACTTGTATACCAATCATGGTCATGCAATTTCTGTCTAAGCTGAAATAATGCTTGACTTTTTGATAAACTTAAAAAAAATGAACTACTCACTCTTGTCATTGAATATGGTATTAAAATAAATAAAAGAAATAATGTTGATTCTCTGCACAATTTAATAACAGAACACATTTCTACTGGTGGTTGCTTTGATGCATCACAGCATGATTCAGAAGGTTGTCAGGCTATTGTCAACCAGTATTATCAAACACAACAAAATCCCAAAAATAATATATCCAGTACTGATATGTAAATTTACCTTCCCAGTATGATTTTTTCTTCACTTTGACTTAACTCAATGAGAAGAATACTCCAGTTAAATGACATTGATTTTACTAAAGATGATGGTATTGCAAAATTATGTTGATTTTTAAAGAAATTTATAACCCAACTATATAGAAAAAAAAAAATACAACTAGCAAATGACTACAAAAGTCTTTGATTGCTGATAGGTATTGTACTTTGCCATGGGTATTCTGATGTCAGCCAGATTTGCAGGGCTGTCCATTTTCTTTGTCATCCATTGTGAGTAATGTCATATACATGTCTACCACTCATCTTATTCATGTTACCCAGCACCACAAACCCACCAACTTTACAAAAAATTGCCTCAGTCATGTTTAATATATGCATATCTTTCCATATACCAAAAATCTTTGGTTGCTGATGGGTATCATCTATACAAGGGGATCCCAGAAATTTAAAAATGACATAGGGTCAAAAAAATTTTAAGCCCTCAGAAGCTACCCCCCTTCTCCCCCTCCTTCCATAAAAGGTATGTTCTCTAAAATTTTTAAAAACATATCTCAGAAGATATCTTTTTCTCAGATGTTTGATGCTTTGAAGTAAATCTTTGTTAAATATGCAATATATATATCAAGAGCTACCTAAAACTCAGGATACTTAAAAAGAGTGTCTACAAGGCTGCACTGCCATAGTGATGGTGTGTTATCTAAGAGAATATTGGCAAGGGTTTCTCATTCATGTTCTAAACAAAGAGAAGAGTCCATTTTGCATTGGTTATGCTGGAAAGTACTTTTAGTAAAAAATTTTAAGGCTCTCAAGACCAACCCCCCCTCTACCCTGTGCTGGTCTGGCAATTCCCAGGGTCCCCTTGAATCAGAGCAAAAAAAGAACTATTATACCCACCAGCAATCAAAAACTCTTGAGCGAACAAAGTTACAAACATACTGAAAGAATTTTAATCCTATTATACTAAAATTTAGTGGGTTTCTGAAGTACAACAATGTGATTTAAAAATTTTGACACAACCATTAGTGATAAAAGCATCTGATTAAAGGTAAATGATGGCAGCAGGCTCTGCTGCCCCACCGGGTCGGCCTTACCGGCCTTATACTTATAAGTCATTTTGAGTACCTGAAGACATACCCAAATTATGGCTCAGAATCTTACTGGGAGAGCCAATCTTTACATAAGAGCTACTCCTTTAAAGTGTGACCTGAGAGCCACTTTCAGAGTGATCCTCATGTCGTGTACCAAGAGCCTTCTTTGTATAATAGCAAGATTCTTTCTACTAATGTAGCGAGCTTTTTTCAGTTGAGTGCAACTTTTCAGAGAGCCTTTTCAGACATGGACCTTGCATGATCCCATTGAAATTCAGTTTATAATATATACTAGGTATGACTATTGTCTCTGTGGTGTTACAGCTTACTATGAGCAATGTCATACTTCAGTGTTCACCTGAGTGCAGGTGACATTTACAGATTAAAATCAATATATTATAAGAAAGATAGTAATAGAACGAATGTGCTACATGGTGAACTAAGATGAGATTGCAGTGAATGCAAAGTGTATGTAACATAAAAAATGAGTGATAGCAAAGAACTATGATTGCAATGTAAAGAGGTATGCAAGGAAGATTATATTGCAGAGGCTGTACGCGAGTTGATGCGTGCTCAAACAGATGTGGGCATTCAGAATGAGTTGTCCATGTCCCAACTCTGGCAGACTCAGGCAGCATAGTGTTACAGTAGATGTCTTTCGGCTGTAAATGTCTTTATGACCTTATTTTCTTATAATATCATGACATCCATTTTAATTTGCAAACCGCAATTCTCTCCGAGTGAATCAGAGCCTGAATTCTCACTGAAAAGACTCTCTGAAAAGTTGCATCAACCAAAAAAAAGCCCGCTATATTAGTAGAAAGAATCTTGCTATTATACAAAGAAGGCTCTTGGTACACGACGTGAGGATCGCTCTGAAAGTGGCTCTCAGGTCACACTTTAAAGGATTAGCTCTTATATAATGATTGGCTCTCCCAGTCACTGCTGGTGCCAACCGCTGTATGTCGGACATACAGTGATTTATATACAATGACTTATGTAATAATTGATGTACAGTGACTCAAAAAACTGTCCAGATGTTTTTGAAATTGAACTTAAATTGACTATAATGTCATGTAATCCTTATGTAATTACATGATTTAAAATGTACTGGAAAGCCCCGGATCACAACTTTCAGGAGATATAACATATGTTTGAATTTGTTTGGTTCATCTATCATTATTGAATACTTTATAAAAATAACACATCCGGACAGTTTCTTTGCAGCCTGTTGGAATATGGGTATCTATATAAACTAGTACTTTGTGTGGCCCCACTTTGCTTTCAAAACATTTAAAACTCTTCTAGACATACTATTGATTGATTTCACATAGTCTTTCTCAGGTATTTCCTCCCATTCCTCCAGTATTCTACCCTACAACTCCTGGATACCCTTTGGAGTATTTTTGTATTCTACAAAGCACATTTTGAGAATATGCCATAAATTTTTGATTGAATTGAGATCTAGTTATTATGCTGGCCAGTCCACAAGCTCTATCTTATGGTCTTTAAGCCATTTCTGAGCCTTTTTGGATGTGTGCTTGAGGTCATTATCTTGGTAAAAGATAAAATCATCCTATTAAAGTTGTAATACTCCAGAGTTTGGAAGACATAGTCATCAAAAATGCTTACATAGAGTTCTCCATCCATCTAGCCTTCTATCCTGCACATGTAGCCAATACCACTTGTTGTTATACAACTCCAAATCATCATATGTCCTTCTCCAAATTTGATAGTTTTCTACATGCTGAGTTTGGAGAGGAGAACCAGTCTTTTTTCTCACCTACTGCCTTACAACTGACCCAATTCAATTGATATTGGTCTCATCTGTGAACATAACATGTTTCCAATCTTTTTCTGTTCAGTTTTCATACTTCTAGACAAATTTCAAGCAAGCCTTCCTATGGTTCTTAGAGAGGAATGGCTTTTTGATCTTGACTTGTGCTACAAGATCCTTTTTTGAGCAAGTTTTGAGTGGTTTAGATGGAGATAGATGTGTTGGTGATAGTGGGAAGCTAGCAGCAGAGTTGTGTGGAAGTATCAGCCTTTCCAGTGGAGACAAGTCAAACTGGATGGCAGTGGTCATGGGGAGTGAGCTGTGAAAAATGATCTTCATGATTTTTTTTCATCAATAACTCTATCCCAAAACATATCACCCAAATAGTTGACTTCAAAAAACTAAGTTTGACATCAGTTTTGCAAATAGAATCACCATTTTCCAGCATAAAGATGATGTTACAACATAATTTAAAAGAGAGAGAATGCATGACTGTGTAGCAGAGAATAATAGGCTATAAACTTGGGGGAATGTAAAGTTGGAGTCTTTGTTATATACTTCCAACATGTTTTCATTCATTTGATATTTTTTTTGCATGTTTACAATAACAAAAAACCTTATTGTGTTAATTCCAACAGGCC